>CAUYRB010054780.1:0-24393 GCA_963574695.1 Propithecus perrieri
ACTACAGGCATGTGCCACCATGCCCGGCTAATTTTTTCTATATATTTTTAGTTGTCCAATTAATTTCTTTCTATTTTTAGTAGAGACGGGGTCTCGCTCTTGCTCAGGCTGGTTTCGAACTCCTGAGCTCAAACAATCCTCCCACCTCAGCCTCCCAGAGAGCTAGGATTACAGGCATGAGCCACCGCGCCCGGCCCATAATTTTACTGTATTGAAAAAGAAAACATCAAAACACCCTCTTTGTTTAATTTTTTCATGCCTCTATTTGAAGAATTATTTTATGCAATGTATCTACTTTTATTCTTGAAGTATTGAGAAGACTCAAATTTAGTTGCATGGCAAGTATCAAATTCGTTTGGCTTTAAATATTTGAATTTTCTCTCAGCATTTCTGTTTCCTGCCTTTCTAGGTTTCGTACTCAGTTAGTTTCTTCATGATTGCATATACTTTTGACCTTGCGCAGGTCTTTATGAAAATGTATACAGTCAAACTTGGAAATTGTAAAATAGTATTCAGATGGAATGAATTGTTTTCATAATTTTTATCATCACTTTACACTCTGACTGCAAAATATTCACAATTTTCATGATGATGGGAATAATTCCACAAGGAATTTCTCTTTTTACAACAGCTGTCAGAAATCAAAGTCTTAAAATGGCTGGCATAATTTTTAGTGTGATCAGTAAAGCACATCTTTCATGCTGCATAGTAATTTATAAGTTTGGTTTACTAATTTAAAATAGGAAAACACTTTTTATCAAAATGAACAAGTCCATGTTGGTGTTAATTTTACCTAAGAACCATTATCATTAATTTTAAAAACAGAAGTCATTGATGAATCAATTAGACTTTAAATATACTTAGAACATTTTATTTTTGAAATATTGTGAAAGCTAGGCAGGGCCATGATTCAGAATGTGTCTTAGGATTTGAAGTCTATCACATTTCATAAGTGATTCCCTGGGAATATTTTGCTTTGTTTTTGGATCAACTTTAAAGTAACCACCTGATTTAGCTACCAACATTTTCACCAGAAAAGCAATGTCCTGTGAGAAACCTGTCATCCGTAAATGTGCCAGACGTGTCTTCCATTGTGCATCAACATACTGGCATCATGGTCTTTTAAGAGCCAGTCTCTAGTGAATTCATTTAGCATAAAATGAGTCTACAGAGCCTAATCATGCAGATCGTGTGACAGGCTTACCTTCCAGGAACCATAAACCATTCTTGTGTACATCATGTCAGTTTCTCATCTCCTTACACAATGCCAGATATACTCTGACACATTCTTACTCTTTATGTCTTCTTTGAAAGAGCTTCTTTATTTGTAACAGATTTCTATCGTTATATCACATTTCCTTATTATATGCAGTGAGTCACTTTATTCTTTTAAAGACATTAATTCACAGTGTATGATGACTTCTGATTCATTCCATGGACTTGGAACTTATCCTTGATAGTTTCAGTGTAAGTGCCAGCTACTGCTTTACCTATTTGTGGGGTATGTTTCACTTTGGAAGCCTTCAGCCTTCTATGCACTTGCCTGGGTGTCTTTTATTGACATGCAAAGTTCAAAATAAATTTATCTGAACATAGTTTCTATATTGTGATCCTTTCAGCAGCTCACGTGAATTCTCATGTTAACTTGATGTTATTACTGTAGCTATTCATGTTTTTGGGGTGGCTGCATCTTTTTCTGTCTGAACAACTCCTTTTCTTTGAATAACTATCAACAGCAATTGTTTTATTCTTTGCCTTGCAGGTACTACAGTGCAACCATTCTGCAGATGTCTGGTGTTGAAGACGATAGACTTGCAATATGGCTGGCTTCAGTTACAGCCTTCACGAATTTCATTTTCACACTCGTGGGAGTCTGGCTTGTTGAGAAAGTGGGCCGCAGAAAGCTTACCTTTGGTAGTTTAGCAGGTAGGTGCCTGGATGGAGGATTCAGTTATAAACTTTTTTTCTAACAGTTACAAGTCAACCTTCGAAAATACAATACTGATAACACTTCTAATATTGGTTTCTTAGCCAAGCAATATAAAATTAGAGTTCTTCTAGACAAAAAAAAAAAAAAAAAAGAGTTTTTAACAAATGTTACAATATGTGACTGGGAACTAGAATGTGACTAGGATTGCAAGAACAATTTGGACCTACTGAGGGTAACATTTTTCTGTTATTATTTTGAGTTCTGCTCAAAGGTGCAAAAGTGAAAAGAATAATCATTTTTTGTTCTATTCTTGTTTGAAAAACTTGGTATTCAGGAACTTGCTTCTTAACATATGTTATATTTTTAAATTGGGAATAGAGTGGAAGTAAATTGGTGGCATTTTTTTATAAAGCTCTTTCAACAACGGAATATTAAAACCATATAATTTCTTTACAAAACAGAAACAGACTCTTTTTATGTTTGAGACAGGTCTAAGTTCTAGGATAAATTCTAGTTGGTTAAATGTGTTTTTTATAATGACTAAATAAGGCAAAATTTTCTTACTCTCAAGTATCTTTTGTGTTTAAATTCTGTCCATTTCATTTGTTATTTCTCTGTAACACAAGGGCTTTTTCACTTGACAGAATGGGACCCAGCTTTAACATTTTCTTCACTTGGTTGCATCATATAATTTTCTAAATTTTTTCCCAAATATGCAAGCACATTCCTACTATCAATTAACCGAACTCTAATAGCTCCTTTGTAAGTTCATTGAGTAAAAATACATTTTTCCATTAAAATGTAAAGTTTCCAGGGCAGCATTTACTAAATTCTATTTTAACCAAATTATACCTAAAACATTGGTCTAATAGGACTGTTTTAGGCACTCATCCCAGATTTGATGAGAAAATACATTCTGAGTTCCAAACTCAGTTATCAGGCATACCTATGCTCCCCCAGCCCTCACCCTGGAAGGAAGAGTGGAACACTTCCACCTCCCCTTCTTGCTTAAGCAGTAAGAGCCCTTGAGTCCTGTCATGTGAGTTGAACTGCAGTATAAGCACTGAGGGGAAGGTGAGAGATTGTTTGATTAAGGGGCAAAGGTGATTGCCAACAGCCAAGCTACATAGGGAACAAAGAGGGTAAGTGAAGAAAGGTGAGGCACAAGGGAGGGTTTCAAACCATACATTTGTAAACTTGTTGAAGAAACCAGAGTTTCTTAGCCTGGAGAAAAGACTAACGGGCAGCCTAATAGATACATTATTCTAGCAGACAGTAGATGTGAGGACATAGATTTTTACTTAATACAAGAAAAATATTCCTAATAATCAGAGCTATCCAACAATGAATCGTGCTGTCTCATTAGGATGGTAAACTCTCAACAAAAGGATAGATTACCATCAGGCAGTGATGTGCTAAAAGTCAATTCCTACAGTAGGCTGGAAATTGGATTCACTGACCTTTGAGGTTCAGGTCAACTCTAAGAAGAGATAATAGCTGCTTTCAAATATTTTTAATTGACACATTTCCTTTACAATAGGACCCCAGTCTCTTGCTACCTCAAGAGGTCTATTTTTTAAATAGAATTTAAGTGCTTCTTCAATTTGGGATTTGGCTGTTGAGATCTGGGAAAAACTATAGATTAAACATTTTTTCTAGCAGCCTGTGTCCCTTCATTTGTTGTATTCCACTATAACACTTCTTATCAGTTCTGCAGAATTTGGGGGGCATTATTGATATAAAGCCTGACTGTGTGGATTTGAATTTTGTAATTTTGGGCAAAGTTCTATTTCCTCATCTATAAATGGGGATTAATTATGATCCTGACTTCATAGAGTCGTAATGAGGATTTAACACACTTATATATGTACAGCATTTAAAATACATCCTGACACGGAGCAAAGTGCTCAGAGCTTTTTAGCTGTCACAGCATTATTGTTGCCAAAAAGTGACCCTTTGTTGTTTTAACCATACTGTGAAATCAGCCTCCATTGTCCTAATCTGGGAACTTCCCTGAACTCTTGGCTGATGTCTTGTTTCCCCTCTCAGCATAGGTCTTCTGGCCCAAGGATTTCCAGAGCCCATCCTGACTATTAAAAGGAAGTATTAAGACAATTACTTGGAGAGAAAGACCAAGAGATTTCAGGGGCTGCTTCTCATGAGAAATCCATAGGCACTTCTCTTTCCTGCTTTTTTCTCTTTTATCCAAAACTACCATCACCTCAGCTGTGTCCACTACAAATCCTATGCAGTGATTCCTCCAGCTTGAGAAACACCATCCATGTGATTTCCTTATTATGGTGCCCATTAAAATGATAGTGGATATTATAGTGGTTTAGGAGGTAGAAGACCTGGTTTCTTGTTGCAGGTCTCCTCTTTCACATGTACATACAGTAAATAGTATTTATGCAGTTCTTGTTTTTCACTGTAATTAAATAGGTTTAGTAGAAGATAATGACCAGTGGAAGTTTACACCTTCGGAAGGAGACTTACTGCTAAACAACCTTGTTAGTGTGTTAATACTACTCCAGTATGACCCTCACAATAGATATTTCTTTCACACTCCAATACTAATTGATTCAGTGTTAGTCATATTTTTATCTCAATATGTTTTTGTTTTATTCATTTGTATGTAAGTATATATTTGATATTTTAATAGTGCTAAGTATTAGAATATTGTTCTTTTTTTTTTCTTTGAGACAGAGTCTTATTCTGTTGCCCAGGCAAGTGCTGCGGCATCAGCCTAGCTCACAGCAAACTCAAACTCCTGGGCTCAAGCCATCCTCTTGCCTCAGCCTCCTGAGTAGTTGTGACTAGAGGCTCTTGCTACCATGTCTGGCTAATTTTTTCTATTTTTAGTAGAGACGGGCTCTTACTCTTGCTCAGGCTGGTCTCGAACTCCTGAGCTCAAGCAATTCTCCCTCCTCAGTCTCCCAGAGTGTTAGGATTACAGGCGTGAGCCACCGCACCCACCTTTATTTTAAATTTCTTAAATTGGCTACAGCCTAGAATTTTTAAACCTTTGATTCAGTATTGTTCCCTATTTTGTGTTTTTATTATGATTTATTATATTGAGTTAAAAATAGAGAAAAATCTTATCAAAACAATTTTTGAATAGGTATTCATTCTTTAAAAATTGCTACAAATAACCTATATTGAAGCCTGTACAAAAAACCTTTTTATACAAAGAAATATAAAATATGTGGTCCATGAATAATTTTAAATGTAGGACATTTTGTGGTCTAAATTTTTCAATATTTTCAGAACTTGTTCAGAGAACTAGTCTTTTTCCTAAATATTACAAATTTAATGACAGTCTCTTGATTCTTTTAATAGCGGGAGGTTTGTATCTATGTAGCTTTATTAGTAATAAATCAAAAAGCCAGAAACACCATGTTTCCTCCCCCTCCCCATGTATTTTGGTACTGGAATATGTCTGAAGACATCACTCACGGGCTGTCTCCATCAGAATTACCAAGGGTACTTATTTTAAAATATGGATTGTTGGGCCCTATCTTAGATCTACTAAATTAGCATCTCTGAAGATGGGATCTGGTAGATCTAAATTAGCATCTCTGAAGGTGGGATCTGGAGCATGTGTTTCTTAAGCAGGCGATACCTACACCAAGCATGAGAACTACTGCTCTAGCAGAGTCATGGGAAAGGAAGTTTTTCTGAGTATTTGTAACAATTTAAGCCCTGTACTGGGTAGTTAATGTAACTTATTACATCAGATATTATCTCTTAGGTTAACTAATAAAAACTTTACTACTACATAAATGCCCTCCCTAAATTCCATATTTTAAATATATTGTCTCATTCAAATAGATTGTGCAAATTAATGCAGCCATGTTTTCTTTCTCTTTCTTTCCCGTGACCCTTTTTGTTTATCCTCATGATGTCTGTGGCTGGAACAATAGTCAGAAGTTCAAAAACTTTCTTATTTACCATCAGGATTTCTATCAGGGACACAAAAATTGGCCTTTTAAGTGATATGCCTAATCACCAATCCTATACCTTAAAATCAAAGGCAAATATTCCACTTTCAAATACCAACTGGAATGACAAATGTATACATGTGTTATATCATTTCTGGCACCTTAAAGTCTTAAAAAAAAATGCTACTCCTTTTAATAAATGCTTTTTCAACTGCTTTAGAAATAGTAAGTCTGTTGCTTTTTAGTTTACTGATTTAAATGTTACATGATCGTGATCAAATACTATTAGAACAATTTTCTTGGCACTGAAAGGAACACAAGGAACACTCGATGTCATTCTGTTGCCTTTCATAGTTACTGACATGTTAGGCACTCAATAATCTTGGTTACATTAATTGATTTTGAGATTCTCAACAATCCTAGGTAGCTTTTTTTTGTTTTTTTAGGAAAATCATTACCAATTTACTGTTTGGCTAGCAAGTGTATTTGTTTGAATTTCACTCTCATCATATCTCACAATGAATGTGCTAGTGAGTTGTTCCGATAATTTGTTTATACACTGGGAGCATTTTGTCTAATCCAGTGAAAAATAGATGAAGGTAATTTTTCAGAACCCAATCTGCTTTGGAAGAATGTTGTCAACTATTCTCTGATATAAAAATTTTTTTTGTTTTTTTTTATTTGTTTTTTAGGTACCACCGTAGCACTCATTATTCTTGCCTTGGGATTTCTGCTATCGGCCCAAGTTTCCCCACGGGTCACTTTTAAACCAGTAGCTCCGTCAGGTCAGAACACTACTTGCACAAGATACAGGTGAGATTTCTTTATGTTCCCCTTCCTTAACCTAACTCTGATAACTTTTCTGTTTGCTTTTAACTTTTCTAAAATTTAAAGAAAGATGAGGAGGAGCTTGCTAGGTATCCATTCTTACAAGGGAAGGGAAGAAAATGGGAAAGGTAGTGGGGAGGGGCCACCAGGAAGAGGAACAGCGTGTGCAAAGACGTGAGTATAAGGAATCAGGAAAAAAGTGAATTATTAGACACAGTTTTGAAGCTGTTTCTCTGGAATTAAAATTAGGGATTGATACTGAATCTAAGCAGGAATACATTGAAACTGTTTTAGACCATCTATGACTCAGTGGCATCTATATCCCAGGTGAAATAAATAACTTTAATCAGTAATCAGACTCTTGCAAGAAGCACATGTCCTCTGAATAGTCTGACAATTAACCTTCCTTGTGTTCCATGGATAGCCTCTTATTCATTTAAACAGAAAACAAAGTTTCCCCCCAGTATTGTGGCTCTTCCTGGGGGTCAGGAAGTAGAAAGTGTTGATGGAAAAGAGTGAAATATTCTAATGGCAAGCTGCAGGCCTTAAGACCTCATTAAGTTTAATGGTGTACACACTGTATGATAAGTGGATGGAAAAGTGGGTGGATGTATACATGGACCGAAGAACGCATAAATGGAAGATTGAATGATCGAACAGATCAATTAATATATTTGGCAGTAGAGTTTCACAGTTTTTTTTACTTTATTTTAGCCATCAAAAAGGCTAACAACCCCTTTAAAACATATAGATAGAATAAGACCTAGCTTTAAAAAAATAAAATGTTATATTCCTTTATCCTCGACTTGATGGGCACAAGTCTCAAACTGATGAATAAATGGTTTATTAAGTCAAACAGTTCTTTATGAAACATTACATTTATACACTAAACTCCACTTGGTATCCACTTGGAACTTCTAGTTAAACATGAATATAATACATTCATGGCTTCTCATAACAACACAAATGAGGAAGATACATATTATTATGCCTTTCTGGTCCTAAATTGTGATATCTACTTGCATTTGGAAAATAGTTATAGCACCTCTTTTATCTTACTAATAAGTTTTTTTCATTTATTTGTTGGGTTACTGATTTTTATAGTCTTGTTCTAAAAAGACTTAACAGATTTAAAAGGGGAATTGATTTAATATCTATGTATTGTGTACTATTGGTGAGGGTACAAATTGTTCTTAGTTTTGGAAATTAATATGGTTCTGCCTCATAAAAGTTAAATGCCTGTGCCCGTTGACTCTGCACTTACACTTGTAGAGATCTGTAGACTACGGTGATGAGTATCTAATCCATTCTGACTAGAGTAGAATATTTAAGAAAAATGAATGGTTCAAGAACAGTGATTCTTCTTTAATTCAATATATATTGGTTTCATACCAGGCAGTATTGTAGGTTGAGGCCAAAAATATTGTAGGTTGGATCTTATGAATGACTTTAGACCCAAGAGATTGACTTCCTAAATAATTTGCAGTGTGAATGTCCCCTTTTTAGAATATTTTAATTTTTTAGTTGATGATATTTTATTACAAGGCCTGTTTGATTCTGTTAACATGAATGTATTAAAGAACATCTTTCAGATCTGTTTTTAACACATAAAACTGTGTACAAAGATAAAGATGGAAGCAAGTTGCTATAGAAAACGTGCAGCTACCTGTATAAAAACTGCCACAGGGTACCAGCCAAGGCTGGAAGAAATAACTCTTGTGTGGGTATCATCTGAATCATATATCTTTATGAGAATATGCATACATGTTTCTAATATGGCCTTTAGCTCCACACTCTCAAATTACCAATGTTCTATGCCTTTCATTTCCAATTAAATGTATTTTCTCATGAGAGCTATCTAAGCTTTGAGGAATCAAACCTTTCCTAGATAAAACTTCCCCCAAATACTTGACATTTTATTATTTATAGTGTGATCTCAGTATATGCAAATCATTATCATAATACCTTTAAAAGTAGCCAGATATTTCCTAAAGTGTACAAGTGTAGAATTTTAAGGTACCTTTGGCTCTAGAGTTTTAATCTTATTCACTCATTCATTCTTCATGCATTTAAACATACTATGGAGCACCTACCATAGGTGAAGATGGATGAATTAATATGTAGAAAAGGATGAATTAATATGTAGAAAATGCCTAAAATAGTACTTAGCACATAATAAGCACTCAATAAACATTATAGTCATTGTTAGAATTAATAAAGCCTATAATAGAAGATGAGATCGGGATGATGGGACTCAGAGAAGACTACCTTAAGAATGGGATGTTTGAACTAAGCTCTGAAAGGGAGAATGGAACATGTATAAAGATGGCGCAGGGCAGTAAGGAACTTGGCAAATGCAAGGAACTGAAAGAAGATTTGTGAGGCTAGAGAAGAATAAGATAAGGCTATTAAGATAGACTAGAGCCAGATCATTCAGAACCTTAGATGTTTTTGATCTTCAGTCCAAAAACATAAACCCACTGAGGAGTTTTAAGCCAGGGAGCGCCTTGACCAATTTTCAATCCTAAACTCTCTGTGGGGGTGTGGGTGCACACAGGACTTGTGTTCATATAGGGAGACAGTTCTTAGAGTTGTCCATGAGATGAGAGTTACCTGAATTATGGTGTTGATATTGGAGATAAATAGGTAGAGAGACTTTCAATATATTCAGGAGAGAAAAATCAAAAGGAATTTTAAAATAAGTAATTGATTAAGTAGCCCAGGAGTTTGAGGTTGCAGTGAGCTATGATGATGTCATTGCACTCTAGCCCAGGTGACAAAGTGAGTCCCTGTCTCAAATAATAATAATAATAATAATAATAATAACTGATTAACTATGGGCATAAGAGAAAGGAGTCTTTGGATGATTCCTATTTGCCATTAGACCAGCAAGGTGGAATAGATCTTGGAAATAAGATGGGGTAATTAGATGAGGCAGGACCATGGCTATAATGTTGGACATGTTGAATCTTAGGTGTCCGTGACACATCATCAGTGAGGATACTGAGTGGGTATTTGGGAGTACTGGTCTGTAATTGAAGGAGAGCTCTGGAGTAGAGAATTATTATCCATACATGATAATTAAAGCCATGGACTTGGGTGACATCTGGTTTATACCCAAGATCTTTACTGAGACTCTCACTGCCTTTGCAATTCCACCAGTAGTTTACTAATCAGATGGACAGTACTGCTCCATTCTTCATGCTTTTTCCCCCAGCATAGAATCACAGACTATTCATGCTAAAAGGCCTTTAATATAACCTAATTCAAGCCTCTCATCTTACATTTGAGCAAACTGAGATTCAAATAAGTCACATTCCTTTCCCTAGGGCACACTGACTAACTGCTTATTCTTTAGACTTCTCTTACCTGATCCCCATGTGGACCATCTTTTTTTTTTTTTTTTTAGCTCATACAGTTCTTCAGGACTTTTTGTTAGTGTGAAACCAATGATGCAACAGCTTCTCTTTCTACTCCTTTCAGACCCTTCTTAGGTCTTTTCTTGGACCAGGGACACAGTTTATCAGTTCAAGATGACTTGTACAGTTAGGTAATTTTGCTAATTTAGTGATGATGCCTGGCACATTAACTCCTCAATATAGTTCTTACTGTATTTTAGACCTTGTTTGAATAGAAATTGACAAAAGAGACTGTGCCTCTAATTATTGTACTTTTTCCTTTTACTAATAATACTTCTCAACTAAGAGTCTTACTCAGAGTCATCTGTGGAGGTACTTACAGCTACCCGCCTCGCCTTCCCACAAGTCTGCCTCACCAGGACAATGGAGTGTGGTTTAGAAACAGTCTCCAAGAGATGCTAGTCTATCTTCCATTAAGAACCACTGCCATAATGCTTCAATTTTTAAAAAACTGCCAGCTTTATTTTTTATTTTTATTTTTTGGCTTCTTGAACATTGTTAAACCTAGAGTACAAAGATCATCAATGTGCTTCTTTTTCTATATATTGATATTTTCATGTTTTCCTCTTCAAATGAAGTTCCAAATTTCCTCTTCAAATGAAGTTCCACATTGACAAACTCTGGCTTCACCCGTCGACCTCCCTACTGTGGTGACACTAGTTTTGGGAAGCAGTATGCTTCTCATTAATTAGTCCTTCAAAGTTCATTTCCAAGAAAAATAATTTTGCATTTACTACACTGTCTTTTCTTCTCCTTTTTCTAGCCTGGTGTGATTTAACCCACATCATTGACATGGGCACTTTAAGACTGTCAGATTCAATCATAAAACTTTTATGCAACCTTAGAAATGTGCAAAAACCCTATTAGCCTCTGTTCTTTCCCAGTATTTGACCTCGTAGTGGTAATGCATTTATTTTCAGTAATTCTTAGCATCTTGACAGTGAATATAATATTATACTGTGACTGGAACTTTCCATTTTTATCAAAAAAATTCTTTTTTGCTTACTGGTTTCCTTTAAAATTAACCTGTTTTAAATTAGGAGGGGCTGGTGGTACAGGCTGAAATGCTTTGTGGTTACTATTAATAAAACTAAGCAGAAAATATGTTATATGTGGTGACTGATATCCACAGAGCCATTTAAGATGAAAGTAAATGTATATAAATTGATTGAAAAGGGAAGTGAAAGTTTAAACAAAAAGCCCTCATAGGTTATCCTGTGACCTTATGTCCAAATAATTGTATACGTCTTTTGCTAGCACTTAAATACCCCAGTGCTGAAATTGACTTCTGGGGAGGTGGACTCTGTCCAACTATGATGAAAGGATTTCTATTCATCTGGACATAAGAGCTTCTTGATGAAGGAAGTTGGCCATTTATGGGGCATATTCTTTGACCTTTTTATTTTGATGCCATGGCTTTTGGCCAAGGACTTGCAAATTCTCCACAATGTCAAGATTCCCTCCCCAAACGTTATTTATTTTCCATTGTCAAAAGGTGCTTTTTGGGAAGCCAGAAAGACAAGAAGGAGGACTCTAGGTTAGGTGTGCAAAGAGTAGGGAAAGAGCATTTCAGGGAGAGGGAACATCAGGTCGTGTGTACAGGTCCTAAGCAAGGAATGTGGCTTCTTCAAGGAGCTGACCAGTGAGACTGAGTCATAGCAAGCAAGCGAGAGAAGGGCACAGCAATGTCCATAGACTGGACAGCAAGCCGGTGACAGAACATGCCAGGACCTCATAAACCTGAGAATTCTGGATGTCATTTTACAATGCTGAGAAGCCTTCAAAGGGCAATAAGATGGGAATGGCAAGTAGATTCGTGGTTTAAAAAGATGAGTCTGGCTGCAGAGTAGAGAACTGCTGAGACAAAGACAAAAGGTGATAAAGGGAGATAAGTTAAAAAAAAAAAACTTAGTAGCCTAGGCAAGAAATAATGACCTTGATGGTGGCAGTGGAGATAGACTTGAGAGATACTTTGTAAGGGAATGACAGGGCTACGTGATTAGTTAGATGACAAGAATAAATGCTTTACAAACAGAATGGTACTCAGGCTGAGAGGAATAAGGGCTCTGAAATCTCACTGTAGTCTACTTCTCAGAAACACAATTTTAGGGATAAAAATCTAGAGATCCTTGCCCCTGCTCTCCAGTTAAATACAAACCAGTCACATAATCAGAACAGTACTTAGTATTTTCTGTTGCTTACATTCTTATTTGAAATGTCATCTTCATCCCTTCTTGAACTCAAAAGACTTTTGAGAAAAGCATTTGTCCCTTTAGGTCTGAAGTAAAACGAAAGGTAAAGGTGGGGAAGTATATCTTGATAATCCATAAGACCTATATTCTCATTCTAGAAGTCTGTCATTGCAGTGAACAACTAAAACCAACTTGGAATTTTGTTCACATTTCAAGTAAACCCACTTAAAATAGTGTCCACATTTTGTTCTGCGTAAACAAAAGGAATAAACCATCCGGGACTGTAGCATCAGTAAACTATAATCATAACCTCTGGTGTATTTCCCTATAATAAAGGCAAAGATGATGTTACAGAACATATAAATACTAAATGAATGAGGCCCCTAAAAAACTTAACCATTCTCTCATTAGATTTAAATAAAATGAGAATCACCATTTTGTAAATGACATTAAATAAATGGTGAAAGCAATTCAGGTATTAACATCTAAACATTCTGGTTTTTTGAATTGAAGTATTTCCCATCACATTGTAAAAGCAAGTTCTCAGTTCTTACTATGCTTCCCCTTTCTGAATGGTAGAAAAATAACTATTACTGTGGACCAGACTTTTTTTTTTTTTTAAACAAAGAATAGCAACCTGGTTGCTAAAAGAATCTCTTCAGTGAGAGTAATTTTGAAAATGATTAATTTTGATTGGGTGTTTGGGTGGATAGACAGATAGATGAATAAAGGGTTGGTTTTGCCAAGGTAGATGTACTGACTAAAGGAAGTTTTTTGGTATAATTTTCACTCTGAAATTTAGGTGTATGTGTTAGAAAATTTGGCAACACTTTGTTATAAAATGTTTGCTATAAAAGAGTTGATGATTTAGGAAACTTCCAGACCTTTTTTCTTCAAAGTTCAGTCATGGCTGCCACATGATGGGTGATACGCGCTGCAGGCACGCTGGTGGCCTCAGCAGTTCAGGCACGGCGCTCTCTGGGCTCACTGGGAAACGCATTCTCACAGTGTTTAGGTCAGGCTTCAAAGACTCTTTTCAGATTGTTGCATGGTGGTAACAGGATGATGTTTTCCTAATACTAATAAGTAAATAAGGAACAAAAAGGTTGGTATGTCACATGTCTCTCAGATTATAACGCCCAGGTTACATAGTAAATAAATTAGAAAACTAGAAAAATGAAATCATGTATCCTAAACAACCTGGTTTTAGTAGCTGACAATCAGCAATTGATTATTGTATAATTCTATACCATTTGGAAAATCAAAGAATATGGAACTTTAGGAAAAAACGTATATTCACATTTGTAGTCAGTTCATTGTTTTAATAAACATTTTCGAGAGTTGCAGTAGGTCAGGGGATATTGAGATTAAAAAAAAAAAAAAGTCCTCCTCCTTGCAGAGCTTGCACCTGTAAGGGAGAAAAATGCAAATACATAATTACAAAGTAATAAAAGTTGTAATAAAAGTTGATGGATGTATCAGCATGGCCTGGTATAATTCAATTCTGGAAGCCAACACAGGTTTCACACATGAAGCTTCTTAATGTTCACATTTTTCTAGACCCCTTTGTAATGTTTTTAACTGCATAAAATAAATTTTATAGGAGTACAGAGGAAATCAATTCTATTGAAATACAGTTTCCAAAATACTTGTAAACTCGTTATATAGCAATGTAGTACTTCTTGATTAACATACTAAATAACATCTAGCTGCGGGTCTAATACCATAGTTTCAAAACCATGGTGAATGTAAACGGTATTTGGAGATTTCTGCAACTGCTGTAATGGGATATGAAAATATGTGATTTCTGTTGCCAATAGTTTATTGCCTACATTCATAATTGAAGGAAATGCTAAATTTGAGTAAAAGGTTAATGAAATAAGATGCAGTTTTTTATTTCATCCAAGTTTACAGGCCCCCTGTTAAGGACCCTTCACACAGGAGTGAGCTTGATCTGATTCTCTGAGGGTGAGTAGGTGTTTCTCAGACCAGTGAAAGTGGAGAAGCCAACCAGGCTTGAGAGCAACATGTGCAGAGGCAGAAAACAGATTTGCTCTTCAGGGGACTATAAAACTTGATACTGCTGGAGCAAGGGATACCAGTCATGACGAGATGAGGCACAAGAAAAGGCAATGCCTTGGACACTAGGTCAGGACTTTGGTGAGGAAGGGAAACCATTCAACAGCACTAGGCATGGGAGTTAGCATGCTCAAAGTTGAACTTTATACAGAGTTTTCTGTGTGAATTTTGGGGTATGGATTGGAGGGAGAAGAGTCTGGCAGCCCCAGAGAGAGAGGATGAGAGTCTGAAGTTATTCCATGATGATGAACATGAGGACAGAGGTATTTCTGGAGATATTAGGAGTAGACTGGTTAAATGATAAAGGCAAAGAGTTAGGGGAAGAGTGTTTGGACAGTTCAATTTTAAGGATATTCAGTGGGGATTACATGATCCCAGCCAATATACCTTGGAGTATGGATGGGGCACAATTCTAAGCAGGCTTTTTATTTTAAAATAATTATAGTTTTTGTTAATTAAGCCCTTATCTTATGCAGGCATCATTCCACATTCTTTTTGAACATTATCTCATATGACCCTTAAACTTTCCTAGGAGGAAGATACTATCATTATCCAATTTTATGGATAAGAAAACTAAGGCTCACAGAGTTTATGTAACTTGCCTAGAGTGATGTAACTGGTAAGTTGCAGAGCCACTGTGTTCTGTTCACCTCCCTCCCTGAGTCAAACTGATGGCCTTTCTTTGAATATGCGTCAATACTATCCAAATTCTATGAGTATTGTCAAGAGACACTAAGTATCAGTCCCCCAAAAAGCAAAGGGAAGGGCTTTAAGTTCCACATATTGATGTACAAGTTACTTAAACATTAGGTTTTTGTCTTAAAATACTCCCCTGAAAATCAAGTACCAAATGATGAAAATCATTAAAACCAGAGACACCCTAATGAAATTCTATCCCTACTAAATGTGCCGTTTAATTGAACTAACATTAAAACTCAGAGATATTCAGTAGCCAAAGTTCATTATGTAATAAAGCTGAAGTTCTGGGACCCTGCACAGATTCCTAAATGGATAAAGATTACAAAACTGTTTTCTTTAAAATTACTTCCAATCACTTCACCTCAGAAACTCTGATCTGGGCAAAGTGCGAGATACCTTTCACGCTATAGTGGCTTGAATAAAGCTTTTACAGATTTCTAGGGAATCATTTATGTAAAGAAAATGATGTCCAGCTTAAAAGTATAAGGACTAGGTTTATAAATCCCTGTTTTAGGGCCTTATCAAAATTAGAGATTACTCGCTGTTTCTTCCTCTCAGGCTTACTTTTGATTAATTTAAAAGAGAAATGTTCGAAGTTTTGGGATGCTGACAGAGAAACAAGTCATAGAGATGGTGAACCGTAAACCACTGTTCTTTTTCCAAGATAATGCCAAACAGCATTTAGATGCCACCCACACTGGCTCAGCTCCTTGCTGTTAGGTGAGATTTCTTTATTTTACAAAAAGCACATCTAGCTCTGGACCCCCACAACGGGGAGCGCAGCAGACACAGAGGGAGGTGCCCTCAGCACCATTCTTTGTGAACGTAACGAGGCAACTGCTTCTAGTGGGCAAGATATTCTGACCCTTCTTATTACTTCCCAAGAAAAAGTAATTGGCAGTGGCAATGGTCAGCCACAGGTCTGTTATCTTGGGGCACATTCAATAGACAAGCCCCCCATAGTATTCTCTAAAGCAACACTAAAACATCAAGCAAGCCAGTAATTTCTTGACACTGATTTTTCACAGGAATTGTGTAAGCATTTTATGTTCTACTTGTACTTGTGGAAAGTACATGTGTGTTTTAGTCTGCCTTACAATTGATTGTAGCCACATTTTTTTGTAGGGTAATATTAATAGGACTTTAGGCCCATAAAGAGAAATTTGAACAGTCTCCCAAAACAATACCAGAGACTCCTCCATTTTCATTTCTCCCATGTGAACTCAGCTATTTGCTGTGAAAATCCTAATTCATGTGACTGAATGATCAAGACACTATTATTTACCAAACTAGTTATTTTTTGTGAACTTGATAACAAGTAGTATTAGTTAATTAGTAACCACCTTATGCATCTTACCTTACCCACACTCACACAGAACTGTGTTGTAGTTCTTTCTAAACCATGCTTCTTCCTGTAATTAAAAACGGATTCCATAAAATTTTCCAACGTTGCATTGTTCTGGGATTATAGGGGATAAAAGATAAAAGACATTGTTCCTGTGTCCCAGTTTTGTCTTGTAGAAGAGAAACAAACTTGTGCACGATTGCCTATAATCTATATCTTAACATAAGGGTAAAGAGTATCTTTTTTTAAAATCCTTGACACAGTGAAATAGATGATATTGTTGTTTTTAGAAGGTAGTTTTGAAAACTTATTTTTACACTATGTAGGAGTACTTAATTTGCAGTGATCAATGACTCAAAGCTCAGCATGTCTTAAATATTTCGTATTATTAGGTAGCTGATAATACAAATTCATCCTTCATTCCGCTGCTTTTCACTTGATACATCTCGTGTACCCGGTGTTTTTCTACATGTGCATCTGTATTGCGTACTTCACGGTCATTGTGGAAACCTGTTTCTCCTTGGCACTTAGCTTTGGTGATTATGTCACACCTGTGGTAATTTCAGCCTAGAACAAATTTTTTTGAAATGCTGTTGTACATTAGGACCAACTTGCAGGTAGATTGATAAAATCTCTAAGCTTTACATTCCAAAAAAAGTGCACTGCTCATTTTTATAATTATTAATATTATAAACCAAGTCATTGCTGGCTGAGAGTCAGAATTTTTAATTTTTAAAAAATTCTTATTCCCTTTTGTTTGATTTTCCTTAACCCTAACATGATTTTTATATCATAAATCCATTCTTATTAGTATTAACAAACAGAAATTAAAGTTGTTTCATAGAGAAAACTTAGTAGCATTTTCTAGTTCATCCATTTTGGAAGCAAATGGAATATTTATCTTATTTTGATTAATGTTTCTATAAACGTTTAATTTTGTGAGGCCTAAATATTTAGCTCTCTTCTGGATTTTTTATTTTTATCGTTGTAAGATTGATACATTATTATGGCAATAGATATCTTCACAAAAGTTTAGTGTAGTATAATAAACATTTGACATTAAAGGTAGTAACTGACCCCCTAAAACAAATCTCGGCCTATGTAACCAAATTTGGCAGGGATATATATTATCCTTATTCATATATGTTACTCAGTTGTGTGTTGACTGTGGATAAACAAATGCATAAGTAAATATAAACAAATGAGTGTTTAAATTTTTAGCAATTATCATGTACTAATATTGGCACAGATATAATTTTTAACTTTTTTCATATTATATAAGTGTGTATATTTTGGCTTGCTTATATATGTTTAGAATAAACTTCAAAAATCTAAATATCCTAAATTAATATTGTTGCTTTTTATATTTGGAATTCAGTGTGTACCAAAGTGACCTTCCATTCTTACACAGACTGACGGCAAGTGCCATGGCTCTGTTCAACTGCAGAATTGCAAGAGGAATTAGTGCTATACTTTTTTTTTTTTTTTACATTTCTTTTATTAATATCTAGAGGCCTCCTTATTGTACTTAGTACCTAGATTGTTGAAAAATATGTCAGTGCAGTAGAGGAACTCACAATTTTAAAAAGCCATTCATCTAATTATGTATTAAAGTAATAACTCCTTTCAGTTTCAGTAGCTGCGTGTTGACAGATCCATCGGCCCCTGGATTGTTACAGAAGGCTTCCCAGAGCTGAGCAATGAGGAGTTGTTGGAGTTAGCCAGGCCAAAGCAGGGAACATGACATTCCAGACAGAGGGATAGCAAGCATGCAGAATAAAGAGAGAGCTTAACTACAATTTGAATTGTGTTTTCAAGGAAAATGTGAAAAGACACAAGAATCCAAAGATTTTAAACTACAGGGTTAAAATAAAATTATATACACTACTAATAGCAAAGACAGAAGGAAAAAAATATCAATCTGAGAGAATATTTAAAAAAAATCAACAGAGCTTTGAAATCTCACCAGGAAAAAAAAAGAAGAAGGGAATAGCCATATAATTCTGAAAGTAACCTAGGATTTTTAAGATCTTTGAAGGTTAAGATATTAGAAGACAAAAGCAACGAATTGAACAAATACCAGAAAAAACTAAGAAATTTACACATAAATGAAACTCAAATAAACATGAATCTATGAGACTCCAAGAGAGACAAACTTGGTAATTATCCTGTCAGAAAGAAATTGGAGCAACAGAAATTGTAGCACTAAAAAAAGAAGCTTAACTGCTCAGTTACCCTATAAGGAAGAGTCACAAAGGAACAATTTACCACCTCGATCAGAGACACACTGAGTTAAGATAGAGGCAGGCGTAAGCACCTCAAAGAACAGACCTACAAAGCAAAATCACCTTGACGAGCTAGAACAGGCATCATCCTTGTCATTACTGAGCTGTGTCTCACAAATAAGAGGCAGTGCCCAACAGGGAGGTTCAGCCATTTTTCCATGGGTGAGATTAATGGGATGAGACATTAATTCTGAGACTTTTAGGTCACCTTTCGTTGTACTCCAGTAACTTGAAGGAACCAGTGTGCTTGCTAAATGCCACATTCACCACTGCACACTGAGTCACTAGGAAAATCAGCATCACCAATTTGCAGTCGTATGTACACAGAGATACTATTAAGGACTCTTTCCCACTTTTCATTCTTTCATTTGGCACACATTACTGAATGCTACCCATTCACCAGGTACTGTATTGTGCCAGCTGTTAAGGAAATAAAGCATGAAACGTAGTAGTCTCTCGTTAGAAATAGGCAGTATCTTAAGAAGGCTCTATTTACATTTTGAACCCATACCCAAGTCTCATATCTTTAGAGAGATGTTGAGATTTGGGTGGACTTGGTTTTTTTAAGAATATATCTAGAAACAAGCAAAAATACTCATCTCAATTACAAATTGTGTTAGGCTGTGTATAATAGAAGAACCCAAAATAACAATGGCTTAAGCAAGAAAAGTTTCTCTCTCTTATAAAAATAATTTCAGGGGCAAGGAGTTTGGAACCAATGTGCTAGACCTAGTATTCTCAGGGGTCCAGGTCCCGTCCTTTTGCTGTGCCCCTACAGGTGTCCTTTACAGTTTCACCACATGGTCCAGGACGGCTGCAGGAGCTCTGGCAGCATGTCTGTGAAGCAAGCCAGAAGGAGAAAATGCAGAAAAAGCAGCTCTTCCCAGCTGAGTCAGCTCCCTTTGAGGTCTTCCTGAAATCCCACACAGTTACTTCTCACTGGCCAGAATTAATCTTATGGCCATTCCTAGTTGTAATGAAAACTGGAAAGTGTCTTCCATTCAGCAGTTGGGAGAGGGAAGTGGGGCCACCTTGTGCCCAATTAAAATCAGAGTTATCTTACAAAAGAAGAAGGGGCACTACCAATCCTTGCCACAACAGTAAAGCTAGGGGATCTGTTGATTTTATGGGACATTTATACACTCATAAATGTTCTACTTGACAGCAGGAATGACTGCTTAATATCAGGAAGGATGAAGCAATTGACCAAAAAGGGCTCCAGCTAGTTTCGTGGTTTAGTTCTCTTTAGTGACATTAGAAGTCTAAAGTCAACTTTGCAGGTGGCAAGAAATGTGGTAGTCTTAAATAGTTTACCTCCAGCTTTGTAAGGAAGAAAGAATCATTAATATCACTTTTATTTATCCTATTTCCTTGGTCTTTAAAACCAGTGAAACAGCTGCCCTTTGTTGTGTTGGTTTAAAATGAGCAATTTGAACAAATAAGTGGTCTGCTCATCTGTTCAAAAGGAGTAGTCATGACAGCCTCCATTTATTATGTAGTTAGTATTGTGCCAGCCACTTACTAAGAGCTTTTCATGGATTTTCTTTTATTTTCCAGCAAGACTGAAGTAGATGCTATTATTTCCCCCATTTTACCAGTGACACTGAAGCTTAACGAAGTTAAGTGAATTTTAGAAGGTCATATGGCTTAGCAAATGGTAGAACTAAGCTTTAACTGAAAAAGACAGATCTGTCATTCTCTGGAACCCCTCTCTTAACTACTGCCCTCTTCATTCTGAAATTTACTAGTTAAGCAGTGTGATGCTCCTGTTGCCCAAGGGAGGGTGTCACACAGCCTTTGGCAAGTAGACAATAATTTATGTTCAAAACCCGATAGGTCTGAAAATACCTATGTCGATGTATTTTTACTCAATCAGTGAAACTGAGATTCTTTTTCTGAGAAACCTTTTTTGTGAGTTGTAGTCTATTTGGGACTTAAAGAAGTTTGTTTGTTTTAGTTCATTTACTTTCATTTGCCTATATTTATTCAGCTCAGAAAATTCTTTTTCTGCCGTTTTAAAGATCATCATAGAACATCTTTAATATAAAAGCAAGTATGTAAAATAAAGTAAAATCATTCTAAAATATTTTAAAGTGTTCACCACCTTGGTTTTTATAAGTGCAGAATGATCTTGTCCACATGGTATTGAATATGAGCATCTGTTCTAAGTTTTACTGGTTTTTATTTTGTTTTGTTTGTAAGCTTTGGGTAATTGTTTTTAAGGCCTCTGTTACAAAGGTAGATGAACATGGAAAAAGTCATTTAAAGGAAGAAGTAAATATAGATGAGATGCACTTACAAAATAATACCCTTTAGGCAAATTAGGCTATATCTGTACACTCATATGAGAAAATGAAGACCATGAAAGCTATTCTCGTCTAAGCTTCCTCCTCTAGCTAGGGAGATGAACTGTACATGTGAACCTGAATGTTTTCCTTACAGAAAAGAATCACTGTATGCTGACATTAGTAATTTGACCCACCCATGACACTGCTTTACTGATTCCTGTTGGTTTCCTCCACCTTGAATTCTTTTAATTTCATGAAATTCTGTCGGTATGGCAGTCTAGTTGTAAGAGCACATGCTGACACTAAATATAGTTAGTTGCTGGGTTCAAAGGACATGATGATATTCCGGGGATGACTTCTGAGCTATCTCATTTCATCTCCATCACACAACACAGCTTCCAAATCAAACAGCATTCTGGGGATCCAGGAGCTGGTTGCTTCTCTCACCCTCCAAGCAAAACTCACTTTGTCCTTCATGTTCAAATATACAATTTTTTATGAAAATCAGAAAGCCTTACCGGCAACTATGGAAGAACTGATAAGCAAAGCAGTATAAACCAAAATGTTATCTGTTCCTTTTGATCTTTTTGTCTCTGTATGAAGCACTTACAATGTATAAGCCTAGTGCCAGGTATTAAAACGTTTGATAAAAAAATGTAAAACAGATTTGGATACCACTGAAATATAGAACCATCAGTTATCAACACAAACTAGCAAAAATGGGTCTCAAAAAGAGTGGCAATTCTAAGAAGTTTTTGCTCAGATAGGTAAAAAAATATGGATTGCTCACTTTAAAGCAACCTATGTTTTCATGTTGACATAAGAAAATACATTAAAGGCAATGTGACTGCCATTTAAAAAGAACACAGATACTCGATGTTCAAATTTCAATTTGTGATACTCCACACAGTAAAAAGTTAATCAATTCTGAATAAAAATAGATTCCCACTTCTAAATTTATAATCTAGAAATTAATTTTAACTACTTATCAAATGTGTTGGTTCAATTTTTCTTTTTGATTTTGAAAGTCATGAATTTACATTAGGCCATATTAAAAACTCCATAGTCTTTTAAATTCAGTTGATCTAAGGAGGAGTATTTCTAAAGCATATTTTAGTGCAGACAGAATCCTCATATTTCAAGAAAAAATTATTAATACTTAAGAAATGAAATTTTTTCTCCTTTTAAGTATTTCTTCATCTTCATTTTAATCTGTCGTGTGGGGAGAGAATATAATTTCCAAAGTCCATGAAAGGCTCAGACCAAGACTTAAGTTCACATCTCATTTGCCTCTCAGTACACCTGAAGTAGCATGAAAGCGACATGTATGACTATGGATCCAAATATGTTTACATGAGTTTGTTCTTCATGGACACTGAATACAAAACACTTCAGTCGCAGACACTTCACTTTCTTGATTATTTATATTTTATATATTAAACAGATAAATAGTATTCTAAAAAGGGCAATCCGAGTTGCTTTTTAACTTTTATTTTCTAATTCCGAGAAGTTTCTACTGCAAAAGTAGCAAATGTTTATGGTTATGGCTTCTATGTATGGAAGGATATGTATAAACTGCTCACTATGATACTTTTACTATTACATTTTAAAATAGTACAATGCTAATCAAAGGATGTGTCCCTCAGTGCAGTGCTTAAATTAGACTTTGACTCCAGAGTTGTCACTGTCATCCTAAACTGGAGTTAACAAAGGACTATCTACCTACCCTATGCCTTGAAATAGCAAAAAGTTCTCAATAAGTAAAAGAGCTAGTGTTAGGAACACTGTGCAGAAACTGGCACCTCATTTCAGGAAATGGGACTAGTTAGCTGCATTTGGAGGGAGAATGCATGTTTTACAGCTTTTTAGGGGCACAGATACAAATACAATCATAAATACATAAAATAAGGCTAATATAAAAGAACTTTCAAATGGTGATAATGAGCCCTAAACAAAACTGTGCTCTTACATTATTTTTATTTATTATTCTTGTTGCTAAAGCTCTATGACCTACTTGTAGAATATGTGTCAACAATATAATGATTAGTTTGTGCTTTGATTGTTAAAAAACATGCTGATAACATAAGACGTGCCAATAATCATATACTGTAGCTCATAACCCCAGTGATACAGAAATAAGTTCAGCTGGTATAGCAGTCAGGAAGGATAGGCATTACTATTAATAATATAACAACAGTAACAACAACAAAATCTTAATGATTTAAACCTACAAAAGACTCTGGGTCTCAGAGACCCAGGCTAATGGTGGCTCCACTATCTTATGATGCCAGTTCTGACTTCAACACTTCAGGATTCATCGCAGAGATGAAGTGTAAAGCTGGAGAGCTGAGCACCAGCAGTTAAATGCTTTGGCCTCCAACTATGACTTCTACTCATGTTGTGCAGCCACAACTAGTCCGCTGGCTACTACTAACTTCAAGAGGACAGGGACTTATAATTCTCTATATACCTTGAAATGGAGGGCAGGTAGATATTAGTGAACATTATATACATTTTCCACAGTTTATTTGCTGCTTTATTCCAGACCGTATTCCCTATCATTCTTTCTGCAAAAATCCAAAGACAATTTTCATTCTGCCAATTGGATCACTACTATAAATAACAGATAGCATTGTTAATCTTGAAAAACATCTCCTTTGGCGATGCCCATTAAAAATGATAAAATTCTTCAATTAACAGTTTCTACTACTGATTTGGAAGAATTGACTATTTCTGTACCAGTATCATTGGTTAAAGATCAAGTATCAAAAAGTATACATGAATGCAAGTTTGTCAGTTTTTCAAAAAGTTAAATATAGAGTTACCATATCACCCATCAACTCTACTCCTAGGCATGTACCCAAAAGAATTGAAAACATGTTTACACAAAATAGCCAAAAAAAAGTAGAAATAACCCAA
The DNA here is from genome assembly GCA_963574695.1 of Propithecus perrieri. Taxonomy (NCBI): domain Eukaryota; kingdom Metazoa; phylum Chordata; class Mammalia; order Primates; family Indriidae; genus Propithecus; species Propithecus perrieri. The sequence continues at coordinate 23,923 of CAUYRB010054780.1, forward strand.
ATGTCCCATCAACTAATGAATGGATACACAAAATGTGGTATATCCTACAATGGAATATTATACTATAAAAAAGAAATGAAGTGCTCATATACACTACAACATGGATGAACCTTGAAAACATTATGCTGGGTAAAAAAAGCCAGAAACAAAATCGCATTTTATACGATTCTGTTTGTATGAAATGTCTAGAATAGGCAAATCCATAGAGACAAAAAGTAGATCAGTGGTTGCCTGGGGATGATGGATGATGGGAATTGGGAGATACAAGATTTATTTTTGGGTGATGAAGATGTTCTAGAATTGGATAGTGGTGATGGTTACACAACTCTGAATACATTAAGATTTACTGGGCCAGGCGCGGTGGCTCACGCCTGTTATCCTAGCTCTCTGGGAGGCCGAGGCGGGCGGATTGTTTGAGCTCAGGAGTTCAAAACCAGCCTGAGCAAGAGCGAGACCCCGTCTCTACTAAAA
>CAUYRB010054781.1:0-19375 GCA_963574695.1 Propithecus perrieri
AATTATATGACCTTCAGCAAGTTATTTAGCTTCTTTGAGCTTCAATTTACTCATGATAAACATTATTCATCATCTTTACAATAACAGTCATGTGATAGTCTAAAAGGGATTTCAGGGGTACAGATTTTTTTGATACATGGCTTGAGTCAGGGCTATAAATGTGTCCATCATCCAAATAGTGTTCATTATACCCGTTAGGTTGGTTTTTGCTCTCCCCCCCGCTCCCCCTTGCTTGATTTCCAATGACTCTTACTTTCTTCTGTGTACTTGTGTGCCCATCAGTTAGTTCCACTTTATTAGAAAGCACATGTATCATTTGTTTTTTAATTCCTGAGATACTGCACTTAGGTCTCTAGTTCCTTCCAAATTGCTGCAAAAGGCATTAATTTATCCTTGCTTATGGTTGAGTAGTACTCCATGGTATACATATACCACATTTTGTTAATCTACTCATGAAGCGATAGGTAGTAGGGTTGATTCCACATCATTAAAATTGTGAATTGTGCTGTAGGAAAACTGCTTCTAGATTTTGGTCTAACTAAAAAATGTATGACTAAGACACATGGCAATTGGAGCAGCAACAAAAATAAATAAATGGGATTTGGTTAAATTAAAAAGCTTCTGCACAACTCAGAAAATAATCAACAGAGGAAATAGACAACCTACAGAATCAGAGGAAATATTTGTAATCTACACATCCATTAAAAGGCTAAAAACTAGAATCTACAAAGAACTCAAATAAGTCACCAAGGAAAAAACAAAGTGGGCAGAAGATGTTAACAGATGTTTTCAAAAGAAGACAGACAAATGGCCAATAAATGCATGAAAAGATTCTCAACATCACTAATCATCAGGGAAATGCAAATTAAAACCACAATGAGATATCATTCTACTCCTGTTAGAATGGCTTTTATTAGAGTCTAAGAACAATAGATGTTGGCACACATGCAGAAAGAAATGAACACTTACTCACTGTTGGTGGGACTCCAAACCCTGTGGAAAACAATATGGAGATTTCTCAAAGAACTAAAAGTAGACCTACCATTTGATCCAGCAATCTCACTACTGGATATCTACCCAAAACAAAAGAAGTCATTTTTTTTTTTCAAAAAAACCCCTGCAGTAAAATGTTTATTGCAGAAAACTAAATATATTTAACAATTTATATATATTTTTTCAATAAAATCTCTATCAAAGTCTCAGCAGCCTATTTGTCAAAATTTGACAAATGTAAAAGTATATAATGACCAAAGGACCAAAAATAATTAAAAGTATTAGAAAAAAGAAAAAGTTGATGAATATACAATTCCTGATTATAAAACTTATTGTTAACCTACAGATATCAAGGCTGTGTGATACTTGTATAAAGATAGACATATAGCTACATGGAACAGAACTGAGAGTCCAGAAACATATGATTATTACATTGAAAAAAGGTGCCAGAACAAATCAATGGGAATATAGTAGTATTTTAAACAAATGCAGTGAATAATTTTGTAGTCTATTATTGTGTAATTTTCTGTAACCATATAAAAATATGATTTGAAACATCTCACATCATGCAAAGAAATTAATGCAAAATAAATGGTAGACCAAAATGCAAAATCTAGAACTACAAAATTGCTGAAAAAACAAATAATAGAAAATCTTGAACCTGAATGTGGCAAAAGTTTCTTATATATGACACTGAAAGCACAAAACAATTAGAAGAAAAATCTTCCTCATTCCAATAAACGGAATCTTACATATACTGATCCCTTATATCATACCTAAGGAAGAATGACTTAAACATTTTCTCTAATGTAGTGATTAAGGCATAAATTTTCACTGTCTTCACTTGTATTCAACATGTAAAATTACTTGTCAGTGCAATAATGCAAGAAAAATAAATAAAGTATATAAAAAGGGAAAAGGAAAGTAAACCCGTTTTGACTCATAGGCCACATGGTTACGTATGTACAAAAAAATCTTCAAGAAAAATCTATGAACTAACATTTTAAGGTAGCATAACTACAGGATACAAGGTCATTTTACCAAAATAATCAAATTTTTATAAACAAGCAATACATGATTGGAATATGAAATTAAAATACATTTAGAAATAAATTTCACAAAATATGTTGAATATCAAGTACTAAATACTGAACACTAAAAACTACAAAATATTTCGGATTGAAATTGCAGAGGTTAGGTCTGAAGACCTAAATAAGTAGAGATACATAATTTTCATGAATACAATACACAGTATGATTAAGATATTAAATTTTTACAGTTAACATGTTGATTTTTACAGTTAACATATTCCCAATCACATCCCATCAGGCTCCTATATAAATTAACAGATTTAAAAATGTTTATGAAAATGTAAATGATTTGCAATGAGTGAAACAATATTGATAAAGAAGAAAAATAAGGAAGATTTCACTTCCTGTTTCTGGGTTTACTTTAAAGTTAAAAGAGACATATAGATTAGTGAAACAATAGAGTACAAAAATAGACCTATACATATATAGTCAATTGACCAAACAAATACACCAAAGTAATTCAGTGAGAGAATACATGTACTTCCAGCAAATGATGCTGAAACAACTAAAATTCTTAATGGACAAAAATATGCCTTGATTCTTAACACATGCCATACACAAAGTTAACTAATAATTCACAAAATATCTATATGTAAATCCTAAAACTCTAAAATATCTAGGAGAAAACCTTTCAAGCTTTGAAATGCGTTCCTTTGTTGGGATACAAGCATGAACAAAAAGAAAGCATTGACACATTTGACTTCTTATTGAAAGACATCATTGATAAGATACAAATGCAAGTCTTGGAGAATGATATAACAACAATTATAACAACAGTAAAATAACATTAAATTAAATAGATTGGCATTGAAAGGGGAGAATAAGATTAATACATTTATAAAAATTGCTATTTTATCAAAATAAAAATACTAATGATGAATATTACCCATCTTTTTTGTAGCAGTAGCATAAGGCAGATAATTATTTCACTTATTACTTTTGTGAGTTTCTTTTTACTATCTAATTTTAATAGATGGGATAGAATCATGAACTCTGAGCCATGGAATATTATGGGTTAGAGTTAAGTAGGACAAAGTTTCTTGGAATTAGAAATATGGAAATAGAAAGCAGAAATAATTTGTTTGCTTTTTTAAAGAAATGAGTATGAGACATATACTTATTGCTTCTACTAATATAATTACCTTATGCCTTCTAACAGCACATTATTTTAATACATATTTTTTCTTTCAGTAGTTGCAACTATGCATTGAGTAGTTTTGCCCAATAGAAGTAATTACTACCTCCTTTAAGATCAAAGTATTTGTTATATTTTATAAGCAACCCCACTTATTATTCCTTGTATTTCTGTATTATCCTCCTTCACCCAGAAATATGGGTGGCATTATATTTTGCAAAGGTTGCATTCTTAATGCTGCCTTTGTTTACAAACACCGATCACCAAAAAAACAGTTCCATCATTGAGAAAGCACATTAATTCCAGGTACATCAATGCCTAAAGGCAGAAAACATAATTTCCCACTGGGGTGAAATAGAAAATGTCAATTATGCAAGGTTAGGCTAACACTGTACCAAGGATATTTAGAAACATTTTTACATACTGTGACCTTAAACCCGTTATGATAATGCTACGTGGTATATAAAAGTGAAGCTAACCTCTGGAATTATTTGTCATTTTCAGATTAATAATAAAGTCAAAGATGTATATGTTATGATATATATCAATTGCCACAGAAAAGAGCATTGTACTACTTATTCACATTTCTATCATTTTCAAAGTGGATCAGACTTACTCAGTCTTCAATACTGTATGATTTTCATCTTACCTGTGAGAGTCAAAAAACCAAGCTGAATGTTCAGTTGGGATAATACAAAATTCATGATCATTGTAGCGTCTGTTGGCATAACAACATTTCAGGCCACGTTACACAATGATCGTACCATAAGACTGTAATAGCATATTTTTATTGTACCTTTTGTATGTTTAGATAGACAAATACTTACCATTGTGTCACAGTTGTCTAAAGTATTCAGTACAGTAACATGCTCTACAGGTTTGTAGCCCAGAAGTAATAACCTTAGGTGTTCAGTAGGCTAAACCATCTAGGTTTGTGTACGTACACTCCATGATTTCTGCACAACGAAATTGCCTAACACCACATTTCTCCGAATATATCCCCATCACTAAGCAATGCATTATCTTATTTATTTTTAACCTGAATTCTTAAAAATTTGATACGTACAACTATCATATTAATGTGAATGTAGTTTTCTGGAACAGATAAAATTATTATTTACTTACAACAAACATTTATTTACAGAAAATAATACTTTCCCCTTTGATCCAATTCTTAACTCTGAAGTGACACAACGAGAACCAGATGTCATCATATATTTAAGGAGGTCCACTGTAGGCAAGGAACCTTGAAAATGCAATTCTGGTTGTTGGGTTTGTTATGTAAAAACAGGACAGCTGTTTATCCTATAGAGAGAAAGAGAGAGAGAGAGAGAGAGAGAGAGAGAGAGAGAGAGAGAGAGACTTTTTATTCCCTAGTATAATATAAACACATTTTTCTCAAAAACACAGAGAAGAATCATGGATTTTGATCCTTCTGAATGTGAGTAAATTTCTCCAGGGGAAGGTAAAAACCAGTGTCTTTAGCTTTACAACCGGGGATATCTTCATTGTACCAGGTCTCATTCCCCCTTGAAATGCAAGCATGTACTTCTGGAAAGATAAATATCTCTGGAGTTCTTACAATCAATACAGGCATAATTTTACTTCCAGACTTGTCTTTTAGCCCAGATCCCAAGGTTTAAAAATATTTGTTCTGATAACCCTAATTGTGCAGAACCAAAAGAGAAAAAATTCTCCACATCATAAATTGTTCTCAAGCAAGTCCAAAACCTAGCGAGGCAAATTCATAAGACATTAAGGCTTGAAAATAATCCTGTTCAGTTTGATATCCTGTGTTTGAACCCCCTGTAAACGGTGATTCACTTTTGAGACCCACCTGCCCTAGGCAAAGGGCATTCTTCCCCCATGGCTCTGCCAGGTGGGGATCTCTCACAGGGCGATGGAAGACCCCCCTCCACACCTCTGCAGGGCAGTAGCTATCCAAGGTTTCTGGTGGAGGCCATGTGGCCTATTGAAACTGAAGTGGTGGCTCTAGCCTTTGAACCAGAGAAGCAGCCCTGATGATTTCTGAATTGCTTTTGAGGTCATTTTCCCTTTTCTTAAAAAAATAGTGTAGATTCATAGCCAAATAACTCCATTCTTCTGCCTTTCAAAATCTAAGAAGCGTCATAACTTCCTTCATTTCATCCTATCTCTGTCCCCTTCAGTTCAAGCTGGCAATGTTTCTGTTTTGATAATTCTATAGTCTCTATTTTGAGTGATAGTTCAGCCACACCCTTAGTGTTCTTTTCAGAACACCCTTTCTCATTCTTTTGTTATATGGACATGCTGAGAATTTTCTGAATCTTAATGTTCGGGTTTTTATTTTTTTTACCTGCCAATTCCTTTTTCAATTCATCTCTCTGCTGTTACATTTTGCTATAAGCCGTCAAGAACAAGCAAGCTGCTCTTTCAACACTTTGCTTAGAAATCTCTTCAGCTAAATATTCGATTTCATCACCTGCAAAGAGTCATCTTCCAAACAACACTAGGACAGATTTCGGCCAAGTTCTTTGTAACTTTATAACAAGGATCACCTTTCTAGCTTCCAATAACTTGTTTCTCATTTACATTGGAGACCTCACTAGAATGACTTTTATTTCTATCAACATCCTGTTTCTGTCATAAATATTTCTATCGATATCCATATTTTTACCAACAAACTTTTCATAATTATTTATGTATTTTCTAAGAGATTGAGGCTTTTCCTCTAACATTTTTATTTTCTTTCCCATTCCTCACCAGAATGGTCTTCAACATCCATATTTCTACCAGAATTCCCTTCACGGCAATCTAGGTTTTTTCTAACATGCACCTAAAAACTCCTCCAGCCTCTACCCATTACACAGTTCCAAAGCCACTTTCACATTATTAGATGTTAGCATCCCACTTCTTGGTACCAACATCTGTATTAGTCTGCTCCAGACGCAATAACACATCACCACAAGCTGTGTTGCTTAAACAAGAAAAATTTATTTTCTCACAGCTCTGGAGGCTGAGAGTCTACGAACAGGATGCCAGCATGGTCAATCTATCTCTTTCTGGCTTATAGATGGCTATCTTCTCATTATGTCCCCACGTGACTTTCTCTCCGCGCGCGCGCGCGTGTGTGTGTGTGTGTGTTTGTGTCTGAGCTATAGTTTGGATATTTATCCATCCAAATCTCATGTTAAAATTTGATCCCCAAGGTTGGAAGTGGAGCCTGATGGCAGGTGTTTTGGAAATGGAGGTGGATCCCTCATGAATGCCTTAGCACTCTCCCTGAGGTAATGAGCGAGTTCTTGGTTTATTAGTTCACATGAGTGATAGTTGTTTAAAGAGCATGGGCACCCGCCTCCTATCTCTCTGTCTCTGGCTCCCTTTCTTATCATGTGATATGTCTTTTCTCTTTTCGCTTTCCTCCATGACCAAAATCTTCCTGATGCTTTCACCAGCAGCTGGTGCCATCTTTCCTGGAAAACCTACAGAATTGTGAAATAAATAAAACTTTTTTCTTTATAAATTACCCACCTCAGGTATTCCTTTATAGCAGAGAAAAATGCACTAAGTGGAAGTATGGAGAGAAAGAAGAAGCAAGCTCTCATGTTTCTTCTAATAATGATGCTAATCCTATCAGATCAGGGCCCCACCATTAAACTTTAATTATTTCTTAGGAGACCCCATCTTCAAACACAGTTACATTGGGGGATTAGGACATCAGCATATGAACTGGGGGATGCATTCAGTTCATAACACATGCATACACATACACACAAGTATGTATACACTTAGCAGGATATTTCCATTTATAAAATGATGGATAGAAAATGCCTGGATATGAATCAATGAAGATGATAAGTCTTTCCAATACACTACAAAACTAGATCTTTTATAATATCATGTTGCTAAAACATGGGACATATTTTGCTTAATGCAATACCCTTAAAATATTTTCTCACTGAAGACAGAGATAAAACAAACAATAACAAAGCTATTTTATGTAATACATGATTTTTGTCAAGTAAATATTCAAAATGTATTCCATAATTTTAAAAGAAGTGGGGATTATTTTTCATTAGGAGTAAAAGGCATTCTTAGGGAGGAAACAGTCCAAATTACAGAAAGCAAAATATCTTCTGCTTTGTTATATTATACATACTAAGTAAAATAAAGGAGACTCAAGAATCAAAATTATCTTATTTCATGCAATTTTCTACAGTTCGTCTAAATTTATTACAGGAGAATAAGGAATTTAGCTTTAGCTTGAAGAGAAGTTTAGCCTTTGGCCTTGATTCCTGGGATGTAAAAACAAAAACCTTCAAATTGTCCGAGTCATAGGAGTGTTTTGTTTTTCATGGTAGAACTCTGAGACCACACCCAATAGTTGATATTACTAAGGTGTCTCTTGGTGGGTGCTGGTCACATAACAAAGACCAGTCTTATAATTAAAATATTGGTTTTTGAGCTGCATATTACCCTGGCCTCTGAGAGGGGGAAAAAGGTTGGAGTTGAGTTCAATTCTGTGGGGGAATGGTTCAATCAATCATACCTATGTAATGAAACACCAATAAAACTCTGGACCCTGAAGTGTGGGTGAATTTCTCTGGTTTGCAATACTGAGTATTGTCAAACATTGATACCAGGAAAGTAAAGTATCTTCAAGGATAATGGAAGTTTCAGGTTTGGAATACTCCCACATTTTATCTTGTGCACCTCTTCCTTTGGCTGATTCTAATTTGTATATTATGCTATCATAAAACTATAGTCATGAATATAGCGCTTCCCTGAATTTTTTGAGTCATTCAATTAAACTATTTAATGTGAGAAAGTCTGTGGGACCCTTGAATTTGTACCCTGCTGCAGCAAAGTAAGGGTGTCCCTGGGAACCTTTCAACTTACAGTTGGTGTAAAAAGTCTTAAAAAGATTTCACAGTCTGGAGGAATGGACCCATATCCTGGAGTTTGGCTAATTCTTTATAATATCTTAGGTAGAAGAGATATTTGAAGATAATATATGTGATTTGGCATTATAACCAGTCATGTCAGTTAAAAAAAAATGGTTTGTATTTCCTAATCAGTGTGTACTTGTTTAGTATAGATGGCACCGTCACATTTCTTAACCTGTGTTAGTCAATGTTATGTGTAAATTTGGCTAGGCTATAATCTCCAGTTATTCTATCCAAGATGAATCCAGGTTTTTATTTGAAGATATCTCTTTGGTGTGATTAAAGGTCATAGTTAACTTTCAGGGTGATTATCCTAGGTACTCTGGATGTGTCTGATTCCATTAGTTGAAAAGGGCTTGAAAGCAGAAGTTAGGCTTCCTTGAGGAAGAAGAAATTCCACCTGTGAATGGTAACTTCAGGTTATGCCTGAGAGTCCAGCATGCCATTTCTCACTTCTCTGACTATAGATTTTAAACTTTCATTCCCTATCCCTACATTCACATATCCCAATTCCATGCAATAACTCTCCTAATATATGTCACCTACTGATTGTATTTCTATGTTGAACTTTGCCTAATTCAATCTGTAAAAAAATATTTTTTAAGCAAATGGCAGAATAGACCATCTGAAATTTTTCTTTGTATTTCTGTAATAATAAATTTAATTTCAACAAAATTAATTGACTTACACATTTAACAAAATTTCATTGAGTTACTAAGATTTTGATCTACTATTCTATGTGCTCTGTACAATGCAAAGATCCTGATCTTAAAGAAGTTTCTGTAAAAATATGTTGATCAATAACTGTAATAACAGGTAGAAAGTGAGAAGCACTATAAAAGATAGGCAGCTAAATCACTATGAGAACTCTAATGGAGAAGACATTACTTTCAGCTAGAGAGATTTGATTTCCCCTCTAAGTTATTAAATAGAATTTTATTTCTATCCAGATATGATCTTTGACTTCAGTGTTGAAACAAGCCATGGAGGTACTTATAACATAGTCATCTATGTGGGGACACTTAACGGAGACCACCCATTCAGTAGTCATGAACCAAGATTATCCCATAATGATTTTGTGTCACAATTGATATGAACCACATTGGAAAGAGTCTGAAAGGTGAAAGGATCACTAGCAAAGTCCATGAATCTTGTAAAAGTCTTACTTTTATAGCAAAGTATTTTTTGTATTACTAGCATATAACTTAGAAATGAGAGAGAGCACAGAAGGAGTTCAAATGTCACTAATAACTTTCATTTTCTGCATCTTGAGAGAAGAGAAATCGGATTTAATCATGTCTGTACTTGGGTTTTGAGTTTTCTTACATAAGATTCATTATTATAATGAATGGGTTGCTAGAATATATGTTAGAAAATTATTAAGATATTCCTTACCTAATATTGGATTTCTATTTTAGCATGATTAATTGGGTTATTTTTTCCACTTAAAAATAAAGAAATGAAAAATTTTTCTCTCTACTATGAAAAATTTAAGTATAATAATAAGTTGTAAAAGTTTTTAAAATTTAGAAATCCACTCTGATAAATACTGACAAAGTTCTAAAACCAAAACCAAAACCAAAACCAAAGAATTTAAGGTATATCTCACATGTATTGTCATTTATTTTTCAGTCTAAAGAATAATATCTAAATTATATGGTGTTATGTATTTACCAAAAATACTTTCAAAATACCAATTTATCTTGGTTACTCCAAATTTTCATAGCTCTAGAAGTTCAGATTTTGTCTCTGCTTCAAGAAGTTACAGACTAATGACTAGTTGGGTTTAATGGGGAAAAATGACTACAAATTAGTACAACATGGCAATTAGCTTGCCACGTGACTTTAAGAAAGATCTGGTTCTCAATTTTCTCAATTTTGTTCGACTATATGTACTTGGATTATTATTGTATATTTCAGCCTATTATTTCACCTTATTGTGTGCTTCTCAATTTATAGAACTGTGAAGTAAATGTCAATTTAAGAGTTTAGAATTTGAAATGTTTTTTTCCTATAACATAATAAAATTATATATATAACATGTACTTTCATATATATATGTATATATATATGAAATATATGTGGTTTAGGTTTTATAACCTGTATCCCCTCCTTAAGTTGGTCCATTGTGCACAGTAAAATTAATAATTATCATATGATATCATTTGAACATGTTACTCCTGTATTGAAATGTGTTCTATGGATTCTTATTATCCATTTAATAAATTTCAGCCATAAACTCTAGTAAAACTTGTGAAATCACTTTTCTAAGAGTATAGAATTTTAATTATAGTATTGGTTTCAAATGCTGTTCTACCACTTTTTAGAACTATGTTTCAATTTTATTATCCCTATAATAGGGACAATATCATATAACACATTCTATAGAATGATGGGGAAAATCAAAGCGATGCTAACTGAAAACCGAAAATTGTTTAGAACTATATTTCTTATAAGCATTCAAAACATGTTCACTATTATTAGTACTAATATCATTACAAATACCTTTCTGTTTCCATACATGTGTTATATTTTCACATCTCAGACCTTTTATGAACTACCGATCATATAAGACCAACTCAGTGTCTCTCCTTCCAATAATTTCTATCACTCAACAAATAAAAATTAATTATATACTATGTATCATTTCCTTTAATAATGTATAAGAAACTAATAATCTTATAGCAAATCCAACAAGTCCAAAAAATACGTTAAAGTAATTGGATATGGATAAAATGCTGTGGTCCATAATAGAAACAGAACATAGCAGTTGGGAATCATGAAAAATAATGTTAAATTGAACTTTGATGGATAAAGTAAAAGAATATTTCCAGGATCTTGGAAAATCAGATGGTCATTGAATGGCTTGTGAAAAGGATAGAAAATATGCATGATATAAACATTATGATTAGTTGAATAAAACTTCAATTAAATAAGAAAATTAATTTCTTAATTTAACTTCTTAATTTGCTCCTGCCACTTACTATTTATATGAACTTAACAGTTAAGTGTCAGTTTCTCCAATTTTAAAATTGGAATAATAACAGTACACATCTCATAAAGTTGTTTTGAGTGTTAAATAAGTTAATATAGGTGAATTGATTACATCAGTTTCTATCACTAAGTACCATAAAATAATTAACTTATATAGAAAAACATCATCATCATCATCACCATCATGATTACAGTTATGTGCAAGAAATTGAGAGGTGAAAAAAAAAGGACTTATGTAGTCCTTGATGGAGCAGAAAGTAGGACCCGTTATAAAGGGCCCTGGTTAAGAATGTTCTTTTATGTCTCAGAGAGTCATTTAATTATTTGGGATAATGGAATGGAAAATCATATTTACACGTGGCAATATCTACATGGAAGACAGGCTCCAAGGTGGTTCTCAATGATTCAAGTTCCTGGTATTCACACTCTATTGTTGTTCAGCCTTTATATTAGGATTGGTTTCTGTGAGAAATAGAATATGGAAGAAATGTTTCAAATCTCTCCCTGTAGAGGTCTTTCACCTCCTTGGTTAAATATATTCCTATATATTTTATTTTCTTTGTTGCTAATGTGAAAGATATTGAGTCTTTGATCTGATTCTCAACTTGTTGGCATGCAGGAATGCTACTGATTTGTGTACATTGTTTTTGTAACCTGAGACTTTGCTGAATTTATTTATCAGTTCTAGCATGCTCTTGGCAGAACCTTTGGGGTATTCTAGATATAAGATTACATTATCTGCAAAAAACAATAGTTTGAAATCTTCTTTTTCCATTTGTTTACCCTTGATTCCTTTCTCTTGTCTTCTTACTATGGCTAGGACTTCCAGCACTATGTTGAATAAAAATGGTGATACTGGACAACCTTGTCTGGTTTTAGTTCTAGGTGTGAATGATCTCAGTTTTTACCCCTTCAGTATGATGTTGGCCATGCGTTTGTTGTATATGGCTTTTATAATATTGAGGTGTGTTCCATTATGCTTATTTTGGTAAGAGTTCTTGTTATCAAAGGGTGCTGAATTCTGTCAAATGCTTTTTCTGTATCTATTTCAACGGTGATATCGTCTTTGTTTTTGCTTCTGTTTATGTGGTGAATCACATTTATAGATTTGCATTGTTGAACCATCCTTGCTTCTCTGGAATGAAGCCCAGCTGGTCATGGTGGATTATTTATTTGATGTGCAGCTCAATTCCACTGAGAATTTTTACATCTATACTCAGGAAAGATATTAATCTGTAATTTTATTTTTTTGTTGTTGTATCCTTTCCTGGCTTTGGTATCAAGGTGATATTGGCTTCATGGGATGAGTTTGGGAGGATTCCTTTCTTCTTGATGTTATGGAATAATTTCTGCAATATAGATGCCAGTACTTCTTTGTAGGTGTGGTAAAATTTGGGTGTGAAACCATCTGGTCAGGGTCTTCTTTTGGTTGGATTTTTATTTTTTATATTGTTGCTTTAATCTCATTACTTGATATTGGTCTCTTCAGGAGTTTTAGTTCTTTCTGATTGAGCCTAGGGAGGTTTGTGTTTCCAAGAATTTGTCCATTTCCTCCACATTTTCAACTTTAAGAGCATATCTATTTTTATAGTATTCATAGGTGATATTTTGTATACTATGCGATCAGTTGTAATATCTCCCTCTTCATTTCTGATTGAGCTTACTAGAGTCCTTTCTTTTCTTCTTCTGGTTAATCTAGCAAGAGGTCTGTGAATTTCATTTATCTTTTCAAAGAACCAACTTTTTGTTTCATTAATCTTCTGTATAATTCTTTTGTTGTCAATTTCATTTAGTTCTGCCATTACTTTAGTTATTTCTTTTTTTCTGTTTGGATTGGTTTGTACTTCATTTTAAGGTTCCTCTAAACAATTCATTAGATTGTTGATTTGTGATCTTTTGGTCTTTTAGATGTAGACAATTATGGCTATGAATTTTCCTCTTAGGACTGCTTTTGCTGAATCCCACAGATTTTGATAACTTGTGTCCCTTTGTCATTTAGTTTGAAGACTATTTGATTTTCATCTTAACTTCCTCCTTGACCCATGAATCCTTCAGCAGTAAGTTGTTTAATTTCCATGTCCTTGTGTATATTTGAGTGTTTCTGTTGGAACTGAAGAAAATCAGAGAGGATGTAAACAATGGAAAAGCATATCATGCTCAAGGATCAGCAGAATAAACATATTTAAAATGTCTATGCTACCCAAATGAATTACAGATTCAACATAATTTTTCACAGAGCTAGGAAAAATACTATTATTTGTATAGAACCAGAAAAGAACTCACATAGCCAACACAACCTTAAGCAAAAAGAGTTAAATTTGGGTGACATCGATTTACCAGACTTCAAGCTTTACTATAAGGCTATAATAACCAAAACAGTATGGTACTCTCACAAAAACAGAGACAAAGACCAACGGATCAGAAGAGAGACTCAGATATAAAACCATTCTCATATTGTCATCTTACCTTTCACAAAGCAGACAAAAACATGCATTGGGGAAAATAATTCCTATTCAATAAATGGTGCTGGGAAAATTGGAGAGCCACATGTAGAAGACTAAAACAGGATCCCCAACTCTAACCACTAACAAACATTAATTCACAATGGATAGCAGATTTAAATCTAAGCCACGAAACTATAAGAATTCTGGAAGAAAATATTGGAAAAACTCTTATAGATATTAGCCTAGGCAATGAATTTATAAATAAGGACCCAAAAGCAATCACAGCAACAACAGAAATAAATAAACGGGACCTGGTCAAATTAAAAAGCTTCTGCACAGCCAAGGAAACAATCATTAGAGTGAATAGACAACCTACAGAATGGGAGAAAATATTTACATGCTATACATCCCATAAAGGGATAATAACCAGAATCAACAAACAACTCAAGCCAAGCAAAACAGCCAGAAAATACTAAACAAACCCATTAAAAAGTGAACAAAAGACATAACAGAAGCTTTTCAAAAGAAGAAAGACTAATGGCCAATAAACATAAAATTATGCTCAAAATCTCTAATCATCAGGGAAACTCAAATCAAAACTGCAATGGGATATCACCTAACTCCAGTGAGAATGGCTTTTATCAAAATCCCAAAACAACAGATGCTGGTGCAGATGTGGAAACAAAGGAGCACTTATACACAGTTGGTGTGACTGCAAACTAGTACAACATTTATGGGAATTAGTATGGAGATACCTCAAAGAAATAAAAGTAAACCTACCATTTAATTCAGCAATCCCATTTTGGGGGCATTTACCCCAAGGAAAAAAAGTCATTTTCTCAAAAAGACACTTGTGCTAGAACATATACTGCAGCACAATTCACAATCTCAAAGATGTGGGTCAAACCAAGTGTCCATCAATACATGAGTAGATTAATAAAATGTGGTATATATATACCGTGGAGTGCTACTCAGCTATAGAAAAAACACAGAGAACTAATACCTTTTGTAAAAACCTAGATGGAACTGGAGATCTTTCTTCTAAGTAAAGTATCTCATGAATGGAAAAACAAACACCACATGTACTCGCTATTAAACTGGAGCTAATAGATCAACACTGGCATGCACATACGGAAATAAAACTCAATGGAAATCAAGCAGGCGAGAGGCGGCAGGAAGGATTGGGCAAATTCACACCTAAAAGATACAATGCACACTATCTGGGAGATGAGCACAGTTATAACATTGACTCAAACTGTACAAAAGCAATATATGTAACCAAAACGCTTGTACCCCTGTAATATTGTGAAGTAAAAAAAAAAAAAAAAGAATATGACAGAAATGATGATATATAATTTCTAAGGCTAAGTCCTAAAAGACATTTCTCTCCCTCATAACACTTACTCTGCTGGAAACCAGCTGACATATTAAAATGTATCCCAAACATTTCTGTGAAAAGTCCATTTAGTGAGGAACTAAAGCCTCCTTCTAACAGTCAATAAAGAACTAAGGCAAGAAGCCAACCGTCATGTTAATAAGCCATCTTGGGCAGGGATACTTTAGTTTCCTTCAGACATTCAGATAACTACAACCTTGATTGATATCTTAATTGCAATCCTTGGGAGACTCTGAGCCAGAACCATTTATCTACACTGCTGTTGAATTTTTGATCTAAAGAAACTGTGAAATGATGTCTGTTATTTTAGATGCTAAATTTGAGGATGATTTTTAGTGTAGTATTAGATAAATAATAATAAGTTCAAGAATCTTTTGTTGTTTTTTGTTTTTTTCAATCAGCTACAGAGCAATTAACATTATATTTGAATATAATTTATCTTTCCTGAATATAGGTCAGGAAAACTGCTAAAAGATTGTATAGCTATCACAATTCTTTACACATATTACATATTTAATATTAATAAATATATAAGTGAATGAGTGCATGTATGCTATCACATGAGAATTACAATGGTGAATATTTTTATAAATAAAGGAAACTTTAATAATAAACAAAGCACATAATCAAAATCACAATATATTTTTCTACACTCACAAAAATTATCCAAACATTTGATAGTAGGTTCAAATACAATATTTTAAATTCTTTAATGATATGTTAAAACAAAAATTTAATATATCTATATGTAAGTTCTATTTTATTGTTCTGAGAAACATATGAATCATATTTTTTGTTTGTTTTCATTTCTTTGAGAAGAAAACAACTTTCATTTGCTGTTTGTTTTGAGTACAAAGGAAGGATATTGTGTATTGCAATGACACTGCACTGGAATAACACAGAATAAATTGCTCCACTTAAATCTCTACATGCCAAGAAAAGTCATCAAATTGCAAAAGCCATACAGATGTCATCATGAGATGATTGTGGTAATAAGCAATGGCTGAAAAATAGTGAGAAGGACCTGAATGAGATTGAGATGCAGAATATGGAAAACAACTAATATAAGATGAGCCAGATTGAGTATCTTATGTAGTAACTGCTTGACTAGCATTAACAGTTATGTATATAAATTCATCTTCGTGAGAGTTGGGATGATTCAAAATAGGATTCTGGCTGAGAAAATTATGCATTGAAAAGTTATTTTCAAAAAAAAATACATGAGGTTAAAAATTTTTGCTATTTTAAAAATTAATCAATCCTTTTTCATCCTAATGGTATGATTATGACTCATATTGTGATCTTCTGTTTCTCCCTTAGATATGCTTTATGCTACAACCAACTTCATTATTAACATTCTTCGAATATATCCTTATAATCTTTTATAGAACATTGTAACAACTGAACAATAGAAATTATTTTCAAATGTATAGAAAAAATATCACCAAATAGACCATATGTTGTGCTATAAATCAAATTTCAACCAACCCTAAAATATTAAAATCACAAGGTATGCTATCTTATAAAATAAAACTAGAAATGAACAAAATAAGAAATCTTAAAATACCAAGTATATAGAAACTAAATTATATACTTCAAAATATCCCATAGGAAAAACTATCAAAATGAAAATAAGAAAATACTTTGAACTGAAGGATTATGAAAATAAAATAGAAAAGCTTATAGGATGCAGCTAAATCAATGCTTAAAAGGAAGTCAATGCTTTTGAACATATATATGAGAAACGTTGTGTAGTTTCTGCTCTCTCTTTCTTCATTTTATATAACACAAAAGGCTAAGAAAACAAGATGCAGTCATCCATCCTTTAAAAATAAAAATGATAAACTCTTAGACCTTAGGGTAAGACAGAACTTTTTAAAAATCGTATCAGGAAAAAAATGACTATGAAAGAAGAAATAAATATAAATTGGACTAGATAAAAATTAAGAACTCAAAAAAAATTCAAAACTTACATTCATCTAAAAATACTTTAAACAAGTGATAGGTGAAGCTAAAAATTGAGAGACGATATTATTAACATTTCACATATCTGAAAAATGACTCATAGTTACAATATTATAACTCTTACAATTTTATAATAAAAACAAAAATTTTAAAAATAGACATTATTTAAACAGGTACTTCAAAAAAATCTAAATTTGCCAATAAGCATAAAAAACATAGCTCAACATTATTACTGACTTCAAATTAAAACCATAATCATCTATATGTACACATCTATTAAAATAGCTAAAACTAATAAAAGAGAAATATAACATGTTTCTGAGAATGTGCAGCAATTTGGACTTTCATTCATTATTAGTGTAACTATAAAATTGTACAATTAAACTGGAAAACTATTTGATAACGTTTGATATAGGTAACTGCATACTTTTCTATGACCCAGAAATTCTACTTCTAAATTTTTATAAGAGAAATATCTGCCTGTGTTTATATAACGACTTGTTCAAGAATGTTCAGAAAAACTTTATTTAAAATAGCCCAAACTATAAAAAATTCAAATGTCCACCAAGAAGAGAATGGTCACATTTTGTAACATTTACACAATAGAATACTTTACAGAATTAAAATAGATCCAACTATTCAGACACAAAGCAACATTATTTAATACAGAATATTTATGCAGCTGATAATATTATTATAAAGATTTATGTGCATTCTTCTATTTCTGTAGTCCAAAAACAACATTGATAAAATAATGAAATTTTATTTGGAGTGGAGAAAATCAGTTTGACATATGGATTTTATTGAGTATGCCTTAGTAATAGATAAATACATTATCTAAGGTTTAATATATCTGCTAAGCATTTTTTAAAACTGAAATTTCATAAAGATAAATGAGTTATTAAGCATTGGATTGACATAAAATATTAAGTATGAAAGTTAAAGGCAGGAACATTAAATCTAAGATATAAGATGATTTCTGATACATATTATAAAAAGTTACTTTATAATTTTAAAGACTAAAAGCACCATAGGAAATAAAAATTGGAGTATAAAATGAAGTGAAAATAAAGATTTAAAGATGTTAAACTATGATAAAGATACAAGTTGTTTACAAAATATAGTATAGACAAAACTAATTTTTAAAAGAATATCTCTCATGACAAAATTATAGAACAGACAAGTAACTGAGCATGACATATTAAAATCAGAAATGGCTCTTACAGAATAAATTTGGTAAATTATAGTTCTCTAATTAAGCAAGTTGATAAAGCAAGTAAAATAAACCACATTCTTCAGTTCTGTTTCAAAATGGCAAGAGAAAACTGGATTTAAATTTCTTGTTCCATTTTACAAAGAGCTTTTTGATTCACAGCAATGTTCATTATATTTATTTTAAGATGTAGGTATAGTCATGCATTGCTTTAAGAGGATATGTTCTGAGATATGAACCATTACGTGATTTTGTTGTTCTGCAAACCTCTTAGTGTGTACTTACACAAACATAGATGGTATAGCTTACTGTACACCTACGCTATGTGATATAGCCTATTGGTCCTAGACTACAAACCTAGAACCAACATGCTATATCACATAGCCTAGGTTATTGTACTAAATGCTATAGGTAACCATAATACAATGGGAAATATTTGTGTGTAAACAAAGAAAATGTACAGTAAACATATTGCATTAAAGATCAAAAATGATATACCTGTTTAGAACATTACCGTGACTGGAGCTTGAAGAACTGTAATTTACTTTAGGTTAGTCAGTGAGTGAGAGATGAGTAAATGTGAAGATCTAGGACACTACTGTACACTACTGTACACTGTACACATTTAACATACTTTATACACTATATACTTAGGCTATGCTAAATTCATAAAAATATTTTTTCTTTAATAATAAATTAACAAGTTTACTGTAAGTTTTTTACTTTATGAAATTTTTTTTAACTTTTTGGCTCTTTTTCAATAACATTTTAAAACACAAACACATTGTACAGCTGTAAAAATATTTTATAAGCTTTTTTATTTTTAAATAATTTAATTTTTTTACTTTTTCAAAAGATTTTGTTAAAAAATAAGACACAGACATACACATTAGTCTTGTCCTACTACGGGTCAAGGTCATCAATATCATTGTCTTCCATCTTCATGTCTTGTCCCGCTGGAAAGTCTTCAGGGAAAACAATACACGAGGAGATATCATCTCTTGCAATAGCAATGCCTTCTTCTGGAATACTTCCTGAACTGTCTGCCTGAGTCTGTTTAACAGTTAACTTTGTTTTTAACAAGTAGAAGGAATACACTCTGAAATAATTTTAAAAATTATAGTATAGCAAATACATAAATCAGTAACAGTCATTTATTACCATTATCAAGTATTATGTACTGTACATAATTACATATGCTCTTTGTAAAATGATATAC
>CAUYRB010054782.1:0-39151 GCA_963574695.1 Propithecus perrieri
GAGTGCCATGGCGTCAGCCTAGCTCACAGCAACCTCAAACTCCTGGGCTCAAGCGATCCTCCTGCCTCAGCCTCCCGAGTAGCTGGGAGTACAAGCATGTGCCACCATGCCCGGCTAATTTTTTCTGTATATATTTTTAGCTGTTCAATTAATTTCTTTGTATTTTTGGTAGAGACGGGGTCTCACTCTTGCTCAGGCTGGTCTCGAACTTCTGAGCTCAAATGATCCACCCGCCTCGGCCTTCCAGAGTGCTAGGATCACAGGCGTGAGCTACCGCGCCCAGCCAGAAATCTGATTTTTTAAAAGATGACTTGAAGAATTTCCACACAAACATCAAATTGCTGGATCAGATTTTCTGGAATTCCTTCATGTACATTTCTCAACAAGAATGAAATTTTTTTACGAAAAACAGTGTTGTGTTGGGTCTAAAATTTTGGCAGTTGGTTGTACATCAGTGATGGTATAGCTTTCCTCATTAGGTTTTCTACTCACTTTATGTTCATGTGAGTGGAGCTCTGCTGATTTGGGAATATACAACAGCTGTACAAGTGGTGAGACATAAAGTGCTCAAGTTTGTCCTCATCGAGAATTTTTAATGCTTTTTAAATATATTTTTAAATACTTCAGACTAATGAAATAGATTCTAAAAGTTTATTGGAATACTTTTATATTTCTTTTTCCTTGCATTTTCATGCCAAATTTGTTCATGCCTTAAATATTAGATGTTACTATTTAATTTTTCCCCTTAAACACTTTCAGTTAAAAAATAAAAAAAATGAAAAAGAAAATAACTTGCAGTTAAGTGAAATGTAATAACAACTCTATCAGGACAAAGGAACTAATAATTGATCATTAATGTTTTATAAACTCAACACTGTGTAAGCAGCACTTCTAGATGGCATTAAAGATAAAGCTAAGTAATCAACACTTACTAGTAAAACACCAACCGAGTCATGAGAATTACAACTTGCTGTGGCAGAACTTACACCTTTACAGATCTTGGTGTTGAGAATTTTATCTCACTTGCTTACCAGTAGTATAGAAATAGATCATTTACTTGATTCACAAAGCTTCTCTTCTAAATCTTTTTAATCTTTAATATCTAAAGATAAATTATGTATTATATTAAAGTTAATATTAAATTTATATAGTACTTTATTTTACACAGTAGTATTCTATCATAATTCAAAGCTTGATTTTTGTCAACCTAGTATTTGTTTTTCTTGGTACTTTACCCTTCTTTTATTCCAAAAGATTCTTGGTGGGACTGCTATTCACAAAAGCAATTGGGTTGCGCAGAAGATGTCTGGCTGTGATTGGGATGAGCATATAATCCAAGACAAGCTTTCATGTAAGCTTTTGATGAAATATATACAGATACTGGGGAATACAAGATAAGTTCGTGATGTTGTCCTAGTCATGTCATCTGCCAAAGATAGGACTCTCACATTTAATAACGAGGAGGAAGCCACAGAGAGAAGCAAAGTGGACTTATTCAGTCCTGACAATATTTTATTGCCTGATGTGTGATGCAGGTACCACCATAACCTTTCCAGTTCAGTGAATGAGTACATTTCTGATTTCTTCTTCTTCTCCTTCCCCTTCTTCCCCATTTTCCCCTTCTTTCTTCTTTCTTTCTTCTGCCTTCTCCCTCCTCTTCTTCTGCTCCCTTCTCCTCCCCCTCCTCCTCCCTCCTCCTTCCTTCTCTCCTCCTCCTTCTCTCACCTCCTTCTTCTTTCTTCTTCCAGCTAATTTGAGTTTGGTTCATATCATTTTCAAATAAAGTGTTAATTTACCTCATGGAATGGGCCCAGCGTGTGTGAGTTTTCATTAGTAACATTGTTATTAATATTATTCAGTCTTAATAAAAAGGAAATTTTCTTATTTGTGACAACATGGATGGACCTGGGGGACATAATACTGAACACAATAAACCAGGCACACACAGAAGAAAAATACTGTACAATCTCACTTATATGTACAAGCTTATTAAATTCTTGATCTGTGGTTTGGGAATAATATTGCCTCTTCGGGTTACATGAGAATTAAATGTGATAATGTAAGCAAACTTCTAATCACAGTCTCTGGCATATATGTTTTAATGGCTATTAGTTGATTTGGTATTCAATAAAAATTTGTTCGATTGGTGAGAGACTTCTGAAGTCTTCTTGGTCAAAGCCATGCTCTTTGTCAAAAAAATTAAAGCGATGAATGTAAACATTTCCATTATCTACGCTACAAAAGTAACAGCTAATATGTGTTTGATATTATATTTTTAAGTGTATGCAATTATGAAAACTCAGTGTTTTGTTGAATCAGAACAAGTATTTACCACATAAAATATTGTTATTGGAAAAGGAGTCCAACCATTGAATAAACTAGGCAGAGGGACTGTTCAATTGCTATAGTAAAAATTTAGTTTCATTGATTGTCTTACTAGCTGAAGTAACAGATGCTAAAAATACTAGCAAATACTTTAATGCTGATGGAGCTAATTGATGTATCAAATTATTCAGTGGATCATCAGCTGATGTGATTAAATATGCAAGACAAGCTATATTTGAAAATGTCTACTGATTCTATACGCTTCATCTCATACATTAGCATCAAATGCACAATTTAAAATTTGAATGTAACAGTGGGAAACTGTTTAAGCAGGTCACTCATAATTGACTTTGATATACAGTGTTTATTTTTCTTATTCTGCTAGTCGATGAACATCTTGGTTAGGCGGTCATGAAAAATAATGAAACTAATAGTCTACGTGCATTTGCCTATAACTGAAGTATTACCAGAATAAAATATTGATAACATAGAGAATTCAGAAGATAACCTGGTTTGCCGACTACATGTTATTTACATTTTTTCTTTATATTGAGGAAGGAAAATTAATGAGGATAGGAGATACTTGTATGTTATAAACTAGGTTAACTCATTTCAGGAGAAATATCAAAATATATATATTAATAGTAGGCACAATACATATTCGTTTAATGAGTACATTTAAGTCTTTTGAGGTACTTCCTTAAGTGCTCTTATGGACTAAATGTTCTTATCTCCCCAAAATTCATCTGTTGAAGTCCTAACCCCCAATGAATGTCCTAACCCCCAAGGTGTTAGGAGGTGGGGCCTTTGAGAGGTAATTTGGTTTAGATGAAGTAATGAGGGTGGGGCCTCCATGATAGGATGAGTGTTGTTCTTGCAAGAAGAGCCTGTGGGATAGAATTCTTGGAGATCCTGCCCTGCTTTTGCAAGTTCTAAGTAAGGGGTAGAGTTCACCATCTTTACTAAGCTCCTCCTGGGTATGGGGAAAAGCCCAAGGATTTATTTTATTGCTCCATCTTCAGCTGCTGAAATAAAATGGCTGGAGAAGGGAAAAATCCAAGAGGGATTATAAATTTCTTTTTAAGTTTTCTTCTTTATAGCTAATCAGTCACAAAATCCTGGAGAGGTTAGTATTTCTTGGTCTTCTCCTCTTCTCTGGGTTCCCACTGCCACTACTTTAAACTCTGAATCCCCAGTGAGTTTATTATAATAGTAATCTTGCTCCCTGGTCTGTCCTCCTTCACATCACACATAGAATTGTCTTTCTGTATATATATTTAAATAAAATCAGACTGCTCTCCAGCTTAAAATTCCTTAGTGGCCCCTCATGGTTGTGGGAATCTAGTCCAAACACCTTAGCGGGAAGTGGTAAATGCAATTAATAAATAAGTTTTAAAAGTTATGTTTTTGCCATCATGACTATTTTGCTGTTTTGAAATATTGCATGCAAGTTCCTTTAAATGTAGTTTTTTTGGGGGGTGGGGGGAATCCCCTGCTTTCCTAATGCCACAAGCATGGGCTCTGTCTGTCTACTAGATAATCCTCTATTTCCCCATACTTGTACAAAATCAAAGGTGTATGCGTTTCACACTGCCTATAATTGTATGTTGCCAGGCAATACGACTTATTCATTGGTTTTATCTTCAGGGAACAGGAAATTTCCTAATATACAATAAATATGTTTGGATAAATATTCTTTAATTTAAATAAATATTCTACCATCTTTTCCAGAATTGCCGAGTATTCACATCTCACTTTTTGACAGGGAGTTGGAAATAACGTTGGCCACTGTCTTACCTAGCATTTGCATTTTTCCTCAACATTAGACCTCTTTGAGCACCTCTAATAACAGGGATCTCACTACTTCCCAAGCACGTATATTTTCTTGTAGGATAGCTTTAATATTTATAATCCTTTTTTCATTGAGCCAAAGTCTATGTCTAAAGTTCTCTTCTAATTTGTCATACTTTACTCCCATTGAACCCCATCTACTGTTCTTGCAGACATCATAAATAATGGAAGATTTTGGCTCTCTATGTATCTTGCTGCTGTAACAGACTTTACTTTGTACATGGAAAAAAAGGACATTATTCGGAAGCTTCTCATTATACGTCCATACATAATGCAGGGGCTGTTCATTGCAGTATGACCCAATTAGACAAAAACATTTAAACAACCTTTATCACAGCACAATAAAAAATGATGCTAATAAAAGTAGTGCACAGTAATGTGAAATATACTTCAGGGAAATGTAAAATTCTCAAAAACTGGGCATTATGCTTTCCATGATGAAAAATTTAAAGTCATCCTAAAGTACAATGACTTTTTGTAATTTCATTAGAACACCAAACTGAATAGAGATTCTTTTAACAATATATGACTATAACACTAAAATTCGGCTCCAGAAAACCAGTTACTCTGGTTTACAAAATACAGTCTTGTAATATATGCTTTTCATAACATACTGGAAGTCATATTTGTTCTTTCCTATAAAAAATATAACTTGTCTTTTCTTAGTCATTATCTTAAATAATACTAAAGAATCTGACAAACCATGTACACTGGTAATTTATGTTTAAGTATCAAGCATCACTTATGATGTCTAGAGTCGAGGTAATTGTGTAGTTGAAGTTATGAATGTCAAAATTTGTAGAAATCTAATTTTTATTTCACAGATATGAAACATCAACTAGCTGTTTGACAATTAAATGGTATATCTTTGTTTATATTCCAAAGTAAGCATAAGCTGTCTTCTTATATATTGCCTTAAGTTCTGAGTGAATGACTTGCTGTAAATTGTGTAGTGCAGATGTAAACTACATTTAGTCAAATCTCTGATACATTTAAATGGTTTCCATTTTGGAGTCAGGATCAGCCCTAGGAAAAATTATTCCTTCACTCCCAAGAGTGGTTATCATCAGCTGCCATCTTAATCCACCAACGATAAGATTTGAGGGGAGAAGGGGTCCAGATCAAAATGGATAGAGGTATGAGAGAGGAGTAAGCTATATACCAGAGAAAGAGAACAGAGACATAATGGGTAAACTCTATAGAGCCATCAATATCAGTAAAATAGTACTTTGAACGTGAAATTAGAGAAAATAAACAACAGTTCACTAATGATTGGGATAAGACAGATACCACTTTCCCTTTAAAGTCAAGTCCCCCACTTTGATGCTGACATAGTAAGACTATCCACAAAAGATTTAGAATGGAAATTTGGTGATATGCATGAAAAATTAATAAAACTAAAGTGCTGGATAGTCAGGGAGTTAGTATAGTTTCTCTGAATTTGAGGACAAAGTTAGGTAAATTTAAAATTCAACACAGCATGATTGAAAGTAACCATTAATAGAAAAATCAGACCCTAAGATTATGGGTTATAAATGTATTGCTGACCAAGGCAAATAGCGAGTATAGCCTTTTCAAAGAGAATTACCTAGAAAAATTTAAGGCACTTTCCAAAAAGGGACTAACAGATATTTGAGCTCTTGAAAAGATAAAAAGAGTGAACCTCTTGACTGAAAAGTAATCACAGAAAACATAACCTAACTAATTCTGATGTATTTGACTGTGTAGCAGGAGATCATTAATGGATTCTGGAAAATCAGAACCTGACAGCAAAAATTCAGGTCAGCCTAAAGAGACTAACAGAACAAGGGAATTAGGAGGGCACATGTGTCCAGTTACTATAGATGTACGTCTTTCTCCGAATCATGAAATTCAGTTTAGTCATTGTCTGATTAGAACATACCTCTAGATAAGAGTCTCAAAGTGGCAGCCTGTAGACTAAATACGGCCCCCAGGTCTGTTTTGTTTACCCTACACTGTATTTTAGACAATAAGTCTACTTTTAAAAATCAGGATATTTTACATAAGACTCATTCATCTTCTCTTAAAAAATTAGATCTGGAAGCCCAGTTCAAATTCCAGCAAGGCAACAGTCAAGTGCAGTTGCCTTTTTAGGAAAGAATATGATTTCGCTAGTTAACCATGGTTTTTAATATAGCCTGTTTCTCCCCAATGCTGAAGCTTTAGTATCAGTTCTCATTTTTTGTCATGCTTATACCTTGGGTTTGCCTTATAAAAGGAGAAAAATATTTTTCTGTTTCCATGTTTCTATGTAGAAAATAAATCAGTTAAAAATCATACTTATTTCATGGGTTTAAAAAGAACAGAGAATACATATATTTTTATTAAAGTATAAAAAATTTCTCCCTAATTTATATGAAAATCCTCAGCTCATTATCTACTTTTCCATTATTTTTCTGGTTTTCATGGATATATAGGTCTGTGCTCTGTGTTCTATAGTCAACAATCAAAAAAAATTGTTTAAATCTTATTTAAAGCTCACCATATAAATTCCTTAGGTAATTTGGTTTCCTAGTGTCTGTCTACTTACAAGACATACATACCCTTACTACTGGATGAAATAAGCACAAGCAGTAAATCATCTTACTGTTTAAGACTGCGAGTTTGGACAGTATGATTTGATCATCTGAAGCCTAAACAACACTGCATAAGTTGAAATAAAAGATATTTTTGTGAAGATGAGGATCAGGTGCTGGATTGTGGTCACTCTACTTAAACGCCCTACAGTAGCTGACTATTCTGTTCCCTTGGATTTCTTTTTTCTCTCTCTCTATGTGTAGTTTTTTTCTTCTTCCCAGTTTTATTGAGATATAATTAACAAATAAAAATTAATGTTTATAATATATTTTGATATATATATATATACATTGTGAAATAATTTCCACTATCAAGCTAACTAACATATCCATAGCCTCACATACTAACCATTTTCTTTGTGTGGTGACAAAATTTAAGATGTAGCAAATTTCTCAGCAATTTTTAAGTATATAATACAGGATTATTAACTAAACTACCCATGGTGCACATTTGGTCTCTAGAATTTATTCGGTCTACTGAAACTTTGTACCGTTTGATCAATATCTCCACATTTCCCCCACACCCCAACCCCTGGTGACTGCCCTCATAGCTTCTACAGGTTTGACCTTTTTATATTCAATATATAAGTGAGATCAACCAGTATTATATTTGTCTTTCTGTGCTTGGCTTATTATACTTAGCATAACTTACTCCAGGTTCAACCATAGTGTCGTAAATGAGAGGATCTCTTTTATAGCTGAATAATATTCCTCTGTGTGTGTGTGTGTGTGTGTGTGTGTGTGTTTATGTGTAATCACATTTTTAAAAATATATTTATCTGACACTTAGGATGATTTCACATCTTGGATATTTTGAATAATGCTGCAGTAAACATGGAAGTGCAGATAGCTCTTTGATACAGGTTGAGCATCCCAAATTCAAAAATCCAATATCAAACGTACTCCAAAATTAAAAATTTTTGAGTGCTAACATCATGCTCAAAGGAAATGCTCACTGGAGCATTTTGGACTTTGGATTTCCCAATTTGGGATGATCAGCCAGTAAGTATATATAGGTCGAGTATCCCGTATCTGAAATGATTGAGTCCAGGAGTGTTTCAGATTTGGGCTTTTTTTTTTTTAATATTTGCATTACACTTACTGGTTGAGTATCTGCAATCCAAAAATCCAAAATGCTCCAATGAGCATTTCCTTTGAGCATCATGTCAGTGCTCAAAACCTTTCAGATTTTTAAGCATTTTAGAGTTCAAATTTCCAGGTTAGGGATACTCAACCTATAGTGCAAATACTTCAAAATCTGAAAAACTATGAAATCCGAAACACTTCTGATTTTAGACATTTCAGATAAGAGATATACAACCTGTACTGATTTCATTTCTTTTGGATATGTACCCAGAAGTGTAATTGCTGGATCATATGGTAGTTTTATTTTAAATTTTTTGTGGAGCCTTGATACTGTTTTCCATAATGGCTATACCAATTTACATTTCCACCAACGGTGTGATTTCTCATTGCTTTGATATGCATTTCCCTGATGGTTAGTGATGTTGAGCACTTTTTCATATACCGTTGGCCATTTGTATGTCTTCTTTAGAAAAATATCTATTCATGTCCTTTGCTCATTTTTCAATCTGGTTATTTATTTATTGCTATTGAGTTCAAGTTCCTTATATCTTTTTGATATTAACCCCTTATCATATATGATTTAGAAATATTTTCTCTCATTCCTTAGGTTTTCTTTTTTACATGGTTGATTGTTTCCTTTGCTGTGCAGGAGCTTTTTAACTGATGCAATCCCATTTGCCTATTTTTGCTTTTGTTGCCAGTGCTTTTGGGTCATATCCAAAAAAAAATCCTTGCCCAGACCAATGGCAAGAAATTTTTCCCTATGTTTCTTCTAGTAGCTTTATAGTTTCAGGTTTTATGTTTAAGTCTTTAATCCATTTTGAGTTTATTTTGTGTATGGGGTGAGATAAGGGTCCAATTTTCATTTTTCTGCATGTGGATAGCCAATTTTCCCAATACCATTAAATAAAGATACTATTTTTTCCCCCATTTTTTGTTCTTGGCACCTTTGTTGATGACCAATTGACCATAAATGTGTGGAGTTATTTCCAGGCTTTCTATTCTGTTCCAGTGGTCTGTCTATATGTCTATTTTTATAGACACATAAAATATGGCCAGCGCCATATTGTTTTGATTACTGTTCCATTATGATATGTTTGAAGTCAGGTGGTGTGATGCCTCCAGCTTTATTCTTATTTAAGATCGATTTAGAAATTCTGAATCTTTTATGATTCCATATGAATTTTAGGATTTTTTTTCTATTTCTGTGAAAAAAATGACATTTTGATAGTGATTGCATTACATCTATAGATTGCTTTGGACATTTTAACAGTTTTAATTCAAATCGATGAACAAAGGATATTTTTCCATTTACCTGTTCCTTTTTTAATATTTTTCATCAATGTTTTATAGTTTATAGTGTATTTTTAACCTCCTTGATTAAATATATTTTTTTGTATTTTATGTATTTATTTTTGATGCTATTGAGATTGTATTCTTAAATTCTTTTTTGAACAGTGCATTGCTAGTGTATAGAAACACCACTAATTTTTGCATGTTGATCTTGTATCATGCAACTTTACTGAAATCATTTATTATTTCTAACAGTTTTTTGGTGGAGTCTTCAGGGTTTTCTTTATATAAGATTATGTCTGCAAACTGAGACAATTGTACTTTTTTTCTTTCTGACTTGGGTGAATTTTATTATTTCCTCTTGCCTAATTATTGCTCTGGCTGGGACTTCCAGTACTATGTTGTATAAAAATAGTAAGAGTGGGCATCCTTATCTTGTTCTTCATTTTAGTGGAAAAGCTTTCTGCTTTTCATCATTAAGTATGATATTATCTGTGGTCTTGTAGATTGCCTTTCTTATGTTGAGAAACATTTCCTTCTGTACCTAGTTAATTGTTTTTATCGTGACAGGATGTTGAATTTTGTGAAAAGCACTCTTAATGTGATGTATCATATTTATGGATTTGCATATGTTGAACCATCCTTATATTTTGGGGGTAAGTCCCACTTGATCATAGTGCACAAACCTTTTATTGTGCTGTTGAATTGGTTTGCTAGTTTTCTGATGAGGATATTTGCATCTATGTTTTGGGATATTGCCCTGTAATTTTCTTTCCTTGTAGTATCCTTGTCTGGCTTTTATATCAGGGCAATGATATCATAAAATGAGCTTGAAAGTGCTCCCACTTCTTCTGTTTGTTTTTTTTTTTTTTTGGAAGAGTTTGAGAAGGATTGGTGTTAATTCTTTTTTAAATGTTTGGTAGAATTTACCAGTGAAGTAAGGTACTGGACTTTTCTTTCTTGGCAGGATTTTGGTTACTAATTCAATCTTTTTACTCATTATTGGCCTGTTCAGATTTTCTGTTTCTTCATAATTCAGTCTTGGGATGTTGTTTGTTTTTAGGAATTTATCCATTTCTTATATATTATGCAATTTGTTGTTGTGTAACTGTTAATAGTATTTCTGTCATATGAGCTATATAATGTGTTCTTTTTCATTTGTAATTTTGAGCCTTTTTTTTTGTCTTAGTGAGTTCAGCTAAAAGTTTTTGAATTTAGCTTATCTTTTCAGAAAACAAATTTTAGTTTCATTTATCTTTCCTGTTGCTTTTCTAGTCTCTGTTTTTTGCTCTCATCTTTGTTATTTTATTCATTCTGCTAACTTTGGGCTTATTTGTCCTTATTTTTCTACTTCCTTGAGGTATAAAGTTTGATTGTTTCTTTTTCTTAATATAGGCACTTATCACTATAAACTCCCCTGTTATAACTTCTTTTGCTGAAATTCAAAAGTTTTGGTATGTGTGTTTCCATTCTCCTTCCTTTAAAGATATTTTATTATTTCCTTTCTGATTTCTTCTTTGACCCATTAGTTCAGGAGTGTGTTGTTTAATTTTCACACATTTGTGAATTCTCCAATTTTCCTCCTTTTAGTGATTTCCAATTTCATACCATTGTGATAGGAAAAGATATTTGGTATGATTTTAATATTCTTAAATTTGTTGAGACTTGTTTTGTGGCTTAATATATGATTTGTCGTGGAGAATGTTTTGTGTGTATAAGAAAAGAATGTAAATTCTGCTACTCTTGGATGGAATATTCTATATATGTCTGTTAGTCCATATGGTCTATAATTAATATTGTTCAAGTCCATTGTTTCTTTATTGATTTTATGTTTGGATGATTAATCCATTATTATAAGTAGAGTATTGAAGTTTTCTACTATTACTGTATTGCTGTCTATTTTTATTTCAGTTGTGTTAATTTTTGCTTTATATATTTAGGGACTCTGATTTTGGGTACATACATATTAACAATTGTTATCTTCTCATTATTAATTAACCTTTTTATCATTATATAATGACCTTCTTTGTCTCCTGTGACAATTTTGGACTTAAATTGTATAATGTCTGATATATGCATATATAGCTACTCTTCTCTTCTGTTTGCCATTTGCATGTAATATCTTTTTCCATCCCTTCACTTTCAGCCCATGTGTGCCTGGGAAGCTACACTGAATCTCTTATAGGCAGCATAGACTTGGATCTTGTTTCTTTATCCATTGAGCCACTCTATATCTGTTGATTAGAGAATTTAATCTATTTACGTTTAAAGTAATTGTTGATGGGTAAGGATATACTGTTGCCATTTTGTTAATTGTTTTCTGACTTTTGTAGTTCTGTTTTTTTTTGTTCTTTGTTTTTTCTTTTTTCTTGCTGTCTAGTGTCTGGGTCCACAGGGTGGTCCTGGAGCCTGGAGACACAGGGGTGGTTCTAGAGCCTGAGGCCACTGAGTCCAGCCTGGATCCTTTGTCTACAATAATATGCCTTAGGACACAGGGTCTGGCCTGTAGCTGGAGTGGGCCATGAGGGCCAATCTAGAGCCTGGGCCATGGGGGCCAGCTTGTAGCCTTGGAGCCATGGGGGCCAGTCTGGTGTTGAGGCAGGCCTAGAGCTTGGGATTATAATGAACAGCCTGGAGTTAGGGCAGGCCTGGAACCCAAGTCTGCAGGGGCAGGCCTGGGTCCTTGGTCTGTAGAGGCTGTCTTGGATTCTGGGGTGGTAAGGGCAACCCCAGAGCCTGGGTCCACCAGCACCAACCTGGTATCTGTGGCCCAGGAACTGCCTGAAGCCTGTGGCCACAAGGGATAGCCTAGAGAATGGGGCCATAGTACTAGTCTGAAGGGGCCACAGGAGTGGGTTTGGAGCCTAGGGTCATGGGGTCTGGGCTGGAGCCTTAGGACATGGATGTTGGCCTGATGTCTGTGGCCACAAGGGCCAGTCTCTTGCTCAGACAGGCCTGGAATATGGGGTAATAGGGGTTGGCCTGGCACTTGGGACTGTAGATACTGGCCTCGTGCCAGGATTCACTTAGGTACACCCGGTGCTGAGGTCCATGGTGAAGTTGGGAGCTCACTTGACTTTCCACTTCCCGCACAGTGAGTCTCCCTTTCCATGCTGTGCAGGCTGAGGGGAGGGATGAGACGGGTAATGTGAAACTGTCCTTCCTACCCTCTTCAGTGCATCTTTTCCTATTTCTGTGCTTTACCAAGGTGCTCTAATGTTTCACTTGGATTCCTTAGCTTTTCTGAATGTTTTTTCATGCATGGATGGTTATTCAAATTGATATTTCCATTAGGGGACAAGTGCTGGCAACTCTTGTTCTGCCATCTTGCTGACACCACTCTTCCTTGGCATTTCTTTAAGTGAAAAAAATGCATCTTGTTTTGAATTTTTTTGCATGTCAGCGTTTCTGAAATAAAGATTTATCTGACAATGAATGTATAATTTCAATATGGCAGTATTTTCTTCTTAAAACTCTAAATAACTTATTAATTGCTAGTATCTTCACAAAGAGGAACTTTTGTAATGCTCAGTGCCTTAATATATACACTTAAAGGTCCTAAATAATAAGGAAATATGCTAAAGAATTCTGGTATTGTAGCAGTTGTAGAAGGGAAACCATTTAGAAAGGTATTCTTTTAGATCAGCTTAAATCAACCATGTAGGTAGTTAATCTACTCCTTGATTGAGGTTAACCTGAGTTTATTATCCTTGGCCATATTTCTAATTCCAAACTCTTTTCTGACTGCCCTGATGTTCTACAAGAGTTTGAACTACCTTCTTCAGGTAGCCAAATTATATTGAGGCTACATGAACAAATTCAAATATTATTAACTTAAGTAAAACCTGGATCAGGGGATCAATTTTTTTGCTAAAGTTATTAATCATTTGTTTCAGTGTATGTGTGTATGTACATACACATACATGTTTTATGATACATGTATAGCTATAACTTCAAATATAAATGACATTTGAATTCCCTGGTGGTTTATTCCTTAGTCCATTAACTGAAACTTTGTTTTTCTGCTTAAAAAATCATGTAAAACATACACTCCATCCTGCCTTGTGCCAGATTGCTTCTTTCTCCAGTTCATAAACTATGTAATCCATTTGGCAGGAGGGAGGAGATAGTTACGTAAGCTTATAAGTGTGATAAAATAAGGGCTAAATTTGGCTGAATTATGAACATGTGCATGAACCTGATAGAATGGTCAGGAGCAGAATGGGAGACATTGTTTTGTGCAT
The DNA here is from genome assembly GCA_963574695.1 of Propithecus perrieri. NCBI lineage: Eukaryota > Metazoa > Chordata > Mammalia > Primates > Indriidae > Propithecus > Propithecus perrieri. The sequence goes on from CAUYRB010054782.1 coordinate 13,397, forward strand.
GAAAATTTAAATGCAGTCCTCTGGAAAACGTTTCAAAGAAATTTTTAAAGCCAGCTAGAACAGCTGGATATCCATTAGTAGGAATAGAATTCTATCCTTGGGTGTGCTGTAAGACCATCTAACGTAAAGAACACTCACAAAAATAGGGAAACAAGAAATATCTTTTCCTCTAAAATCATGAAGTTATAGAAAGGGAATTGAGGCAAACAATTACATATATCTTTCTCTCTATATATCTCTATATAGATATATGTAGCTATAGATACATGTTTCCCTTTAACTGATATGACAAGTGAAATCCTTAACGCACAGCTTTCCTCTTACTCCATTTCCTTGGCTTCTCTAAAATGGCTCTATAGCTGCACACACTTACCTTGACTTAACTCTATCATTCATTTACGTAGAAAACATTTATTGAAAACTTTTATATGCAAGGTGCTCTCGTGCTAAGAATTCAAATACGAATAGAAGAGTCCCTATTCTCAATAAATTTATGATTAAGTAGAAAAATAGGGGAGAAGCATTATTCGTATAGTTTGGCATATGCAATGATAGAGCTAATACACTTTCATGTCTTTGCTGGGTACTGTATTCCATTGCCACCTATTTCTACTCTCATCAAACCTACTATGAGCCATTTCTTCTTAGACTACAATAGGTACTATTATCTTTATATATATATATATATATGAGAAAAACGGAGCAAGGAAAGTTTGCAACTTGTTCAAAGTTACATAGTTAATAAAGTTGTAGAGCTGAAACTAGAATTTCCTGGATTTTGTGTATATGATTATTTGCAGTCTTACCAAGTGGTTAAAAAAAAAAAAAAAGACAATAGGTGGATAGATGGCAGTCATGATTAAAGAGACCAGTAAAGTGACTTAATGGATGGTGCGATTTTCAGGTCTGTTAGAATTCACTCATCTCAACAACTTCTGACCCACAGTTAGAATTTTTGATTTCTCATGGGCTCTCTTGATTTTTAATCCCTGGTACTTCCAAGATCTGAGAAGGGCATGACAAAAAGCAATTCATCATGTTGGCCAGCAGAGATCTGTATTTCCCTGGAGCAAAGCAGTGAACCTTTGAGTTTCGAGCAGCTTGAGATATTGAGTCCAAACTTTCAGATTTCAGATACGAGATCGTAAAAGGAAGTAATAATCTCTGGAAAGTGCATTCTCAGCCTTAATTGTGTCTAATACTTCCTTAGCAAGAGCATGCTGCCATAACATCTACAGGAAGAGTCTAGCACTCTCGCCCGCCCTGAGACCGGGAGAACACAGTAGGAATGATCGACCAATTAAAGCAATATCATCTATATGTGGAAGGAAGAGGAGACTGTGTGTTTAGTGAAGGCCATTTCTAATGTGCCTCTGGAAGCTGTGCCAGCTCTTAATGGATACCTTGGCTGCGTGAAAACAGCAGGGAACTATATTGCACTCCAGATGCTACCATTTAGGTGGCGCCCTGCCTCTGGTTTTGCTGACAAGCGGGTTGTACAGCTAGAATGGGGGCTGTGTTCCTGGACTGTGGCTTCTACTCTCATAGCACCCTCTTTAAAGCTTTTTCTACTCACTTAAAAACGTTCTGACTGAGGGAGAGCTGAGGCCCTGCTAAAAGAACACTTAGCTTGCTATGTAAGCAACTCATCTGCCTTCCAAGAAGTTTTCTTGTGTTTGATTTGCAGCCAACTCAGGTGAACAAACAATTAAAGGCCAGAGTGGTTTTTAAAGGTCAAAAGGAGGAGGAAGATTTTAGGAGGCTGAATTGGAAGACATATTTTACTATAATTTGCTGCCGTGTATACTCACCAGTGTGATTTTGAGTTCTCTTCTAGGCATCTGAACACATCAAATGCTTTTTTTGTATTTTTTCCTTGTTTCTTGGCTGAATTTTGAATAACTACCTAAAATATACCTTGTTCACTAATTCTCTCTTCAGCTGTGACTAATCTGCCATTAAATTCATTTATTGACTTTTTAATTTTAATTATTTAATTTTTAGAAATTTTTTTGGTTCCTCTTTTAGTCTTCATAGGCATTCTTTATAGTTTCTTGGTCACAGAACATATTTTAAGATAAACTCGTTAAATATGTTAAATGTTTTTAATAATACATCTCTGATAATTCTAGTATCTGAAGTACTTGTAAGTCTATTTCTTCTATTTTTCTTCCGGTTCTTGCTGTGGTACCTTGTTTCTCTATGTTTTGTGCTTGTGTCCATGAGCTCCTCATTTTTGTTAGGTTTTTAATTGTGGTGTTTCTCTGAGATCTGGGATAGAAGTATGTTCTTCCACAGAGGATTTGCATTTACTTCTGTGAGTCTAAGATCTCCATAAGTTATATTCTCAGTTTGAGGGCTTTCAGACTGTCTAGACAGTGTGAAATTGTGCTATAAACCTGTAAAAAGCCAGTTTGAGGTTCCATAATCTTAATGCCAATGCCCCTGTAGGCAGTTTTAAGTTCGAGAATTAGTTTTTCTTGTGATTTTCTGCAAAGTGGGTTATTTATGGCTTGCCCTTTCCCTGAAGATGTAACCCACTGGGATCTCCATTTTAAGAAGATAGATTTCCTATTTTGGACAAGTCTGAGATTTGATTCTTACTTTTTATACATGAAAACTGAAGTTCGAGTACACTTTTTTGGGCAAATGCTCTTAGAATGAATGCTGGCTACTCTCCTGTGCTTATTTCTTGGGTTCCTTCATCACTAAACCTGTACTGTGTGTGTGTGTGTGTGTGTGTGTGTGTGTGTATTTGTATATAATATATCCTGCTGCATTACTACAAATAAAAATATTAATCAGAAACATTCTGGTGAAAGAGATTTAGACTTATTCATAGCTATTCTTATAATTTACTTTTTTTGCTGAGGTAGACTGGGTGTCTCTTTATTCTTTTCCCCATGCGGTATCAACTTTGTTACCTGCATTTTGAGAGATGGAAATGTATCACATTTTCATCAATAAAAAGCACACACAGGCTATCTGCACTTTAGCTACTTGCCAGTATGCAGAGACATGAATTGACTATCATCCAGCTCTTGCCAAATATATGGCTGAGGTAATGGTTCATTGAAAGAGAAACTGACTCTTTCCAAGGGCAATGTAAACCACATTCTTCTCTAGGTTTTCTATGCTATATGTTTCTCAGTTTATAAGATTAAGAAAGCAGCATATGTAAAATAGACTATCTTAATTGCTGTAGACAATGTTTCATTGAATTCTGGTTGAATAAATGTTACCTCAGTTTTTATAGAACAATATTATAAGAAATGCTCATATAAAGAAATTATAATAAAGTACTGTATTTACAAATAAAATTCAAAATTGCTTGGGGGCCTGGAAGATTCTGCATCACTGGCTCCTGCTGGCCCTTCCTAACTTACCTGGTGCCACCGTCCCTCCATTTCCTAGCTCCCCAAGCACACGGGGGTTTCCAGTTTCCATCTCAGGGCCTTCACGGGTGCTGAGCCTTCTCCTAGAATTTTCTTCATTCTCTGCTATGGAAGATTTCTAATCATTGTCTGGTCTCACCCTAAATATCTTTTCCTCAGAGGAGTCTTTCCCACCCAGGCAAAATAAAATCATATTTTTATTTCCATTTTTATAACACTTGGTATTTTTATACAGTGTATGAAATACTGTAATAGTATAGGGTTGTCACTAAGTTCCATGAGGGCAGAGAACACATCTGTTTTTTTCGCCAGTTTCAGTAAATACTCAAATGACAAATAATATAGCATAAAAATATTGTTTTGTCTGCTCTAAAATGAAGATAACATCCATATTTTCTGATAGAAATTAAATGTTGATATAAGAAATGAATTCTAAAGTAAACATAAAAACATTCACTAAATGACATGGCATACCCTCTGGCACCAACAGTGAACAAATTCATATGTATGTCTTAGCAAAATTTTAAATGATGCATGTCATAGACCTAATTTGTTGCCTTTAAGTAGTTCAAACAATAATGAGAGGGCATAACTAGCTTCCTGTGAACAGTTTGTGCTGATAACAGAGGGATGAGCTGGAATTGATTATGTGAAATGAGAAGAAACAGAACAGAAAAATCGGTGGAGAGAAGTAATAGGCATTCCAGAAACTGAAAGAAGGCCACATGTAATTGGGATGTAGAAAGTGAATAGGAGATTTGTATGAGATGTTACTGGTTAATGGTCAAGGGCCAGGAAAGTTTCATAGGTCATAGATCATTGTTATGGAATACATATGTGTGTGTCCCCCCCCAAAAATCAATGCATTGAAGCCCTAACCCCTAATGTGTCTGTTCTTGGAGATAGGATCTGTGAAGAGGTGATAAAGTTTGAATGAGGTCATAAGGGTAGGGCCTAATCTGAAAGGGCTGGTGTACTTATAAGCAAAGGAAAGGACATCAGAGTGAGCAATGTCTCTCCACTCTGCGTGGACACAGTGAGAAGGTGGCCATCTGCAAGCCATCAAGAGAGCCGTCACCGGAAATGGAACCCTGCCGGACCTTGATCTTGGACTTCCCAGCCTCTAGAACTGTAAGAGAATACATTTCTATTGTTTAAGAAATGCAGTCTCTGGTATTTTGTTACGGCAGCCTGAACAAACTGAGGCAGTCATATCAAAGATGTTAGTTTTTATCCTAAAAGTGGTGAGAAACTGTTGATTGTTACTATATCCTGACTTAAAAACGATTTTACTTTTCAACCGTTGTCATTGTCAGGTTTTTTTGTTAAACATCTACACTCTTTAATAGAGTAGGTTTGGGGACATAGAGAGTCTTAATACTAGGTGGTATTATTATAATAAAGAAATTCTTAAACTTATTCTGTCCAATATGTGGAATTAAATAGAATGCAGACATAAGAACATGTGCTCAGGGGAGTCCTTACTCTCTGTCGTGAGGCACTTTGGCACATTTTTTTTACATAGAAACAAGACCAATGATATTCTTTTTAAAGGCAGGAGCATCCAGTCAGATACATGATCACTTTTTTACAGGTTGGGAAAATAAATGTAAGGTGATGAATGGGAAAGGTATTGTGGGAAGACCACTTGGAGAAAGCGTATGTAGAGAAGTTGGGCTATCATGGAGACAGTTTGGATAGAGAAGAGGTAGCAGATTTGAGACTTTTTTAAGATGAAAATTAAATTACCCAATGGTATATTAAGTGCTTTGAGGGAGCTTAAGGTGTTTAGAATTATTTCTAAGTTTAACTTCCGCAGCTACGTTGATGGAGGTTCTGTTTACTGGAATGAGAAATATCTGTAAGGACCAAGGTTGAGGATAGAAGAGCGTAGTTGTAGACTTAGGCCTATTGATTTGCAGACTCCTTTGTACTATCTTAGAAGAGATGTTAGGAAGGCAGTTTAATGTACTGTGTTGCTCTTGAACTAAGAAGAGGGTTTGTGGGAATGTAACCTGGGAGTCATCTGATCATCCATGATTATTAAATTTATTAGTACAGTTGGGAATACCTAGAGAGAGCACAAAAAGTGAAAATAGAAGAGAACTTATGACTGAGCCGCGAAGATCTCTTACTTTTAAGGGCCTGTTAGAGGAAGATGAGTTTTTTGTTTACAAAAAAAAAAAAAAAGTTTGTAAAAGAAAAATAGTCATAGAGGAAGAATACTAAGAGAATATTATAGAAGCTAATGGAAGAGAGATTTTCCAGAGGAGGGAAGCATCATTAATATTATTGCAGTGAAAAGTCAAGAAAAGTAATCTAAAATGTTCATTTTGGGGAACAGAAAGGCCATTGACCTTTGTACTACCCATTTATACAGAATGGAGTGGAAACTGGATGAAGTGAAAGAAAAGCGACTGAAAGTTCAGGAAATGGCCAGGGTTCTTGGAGTAGTTGTCTGAGCCTCGATCCCTTTTTCCGTGGGCAATGTCCTTGTCCTTCCGTCTTGCCCTCCACCATTATGTTTTAGTAATATTCTTACACTGTTTACAATTCATGCAGTAAAAATTGCTGTTTTGGCTTAAAGTATTATTTTTTTGTTCTGAAACTATTTTCTGCGGCTTAATAATTGACTTTTTTAATATAGTGAATTCTCAGCATTGTCTGGCTGGTGGACATGTATCAATATGTGGACTTTGCTAATATTTCGGCAGTGATCATTTATAGGCATGTGAGGTAATGTGTGACAATAGCTGTAAGGCATATGTAAGGGATACCTTTGTCATTTAGCTTAAGTGCAGTCCTGGGTGAATCATGTGCTTATGATTTTCCTGGTATTGGTTCTGAAATTGTTTTAGTTATTCTTTTTGGTTCTTTGATGTAAATTATAAAATTACAGGTGATGCTGCAACATCATGAACTCTGAAGTAAATGGCTCCACTTTGAATAGTGTTAATTCTAAGCACAATTAGATTCTAACTAGCTTAAGTTTGTGTGTTTCCGGTATTGCAAATTACATTTGTTCTCCAGGAAGTCTCTGTGGCTTACCTGCTATTATTTCACAGTAACATTAAAAACAAATTTTTATGGTGGTTATAATCTGATGTTCAATCAAGATGAAAATGTATTATAGCATTGGCAAAATCCAGAAGGAGCTTTATCCCAATGTGATGTTTATGTACCACCATTACATATGCTATTGTTAGGAATTTGGCATTAAAGGAGATTCTCTTGATTTATATGTGATTGGACTTGAAGGTCGCCTTTAAAGGATAAGTATTTCAAAACTAAATTTTATCCTTGTTAGGTAAAGAAAAGCTCTAATAAACCCTCCAATCCCCATTTTTTCCCATCCGACTGAGCCTTTTTGAGGTCTTAGCTTATGCATTAGTTACTCCAGGAAGCTTTTCATGGGCTTTTTGGATGAGAAAGGTGCCTCTTATTTTTGGTGACGTAGTATCCTGATCTTATCTGTTATAACCTTTTTCACTCTGAAACCTTATGATTACCTGTCTCTTCTGCCAACTGAGAATTCCTGGAAAAAAGAAACCATTCTCATCCATTTTTGTAACTTCAGTGTTTAGCAGGCTGCAGTCACATAATAGGACCTAGGACTTTCTAGAGGATTTTTTCATGCAGTAAAAACCTTGAAAGGCCAACTTTTCATTGTTGAAACAAGTTGCAGAAAAAGGAGTGTGCATGTTCCCATCCTCATACAGGCCCGATTGCCCCTAACCTTGATTCCTTCTCTGGGGCAGTATAACACATTTATTTGAAACTTTAGGTACAGAAACAAAATGTTAGAGGTGGAAGTAACTGGAGAGAATCTAGTCCATTGGTCCCGGTCACTTAATGAATAAACCTTTGTTTCCACTCCCACCCTCAAGTGGGCCTAGAGTTGTATAGCAAACATCATTTTCTTTTTTCTCTCATGCAATATTCATTCCATCTACCTCTGGTAACAGCATTCCCATCTTCCACTCTCAGTCAATATCCTGATTCTAGAGGAAGGTAAAGGATTTGAGACCCTTACCCGTTCCAGACTTGGACCTTTGCACCTCTCATAATTAGTTTGTATTAGAAAAATACGTGTGAATTTAGCTCTCCACTTGTTCAGTTAGAATGCGGACCCAGGAAAGGAGCAGTAATATTCACCGCCTCCTGTTTACCCTGGTTTCTACCCATGTTGCTCCTCAACGCGCATTTATCGCATCGAGTCAGCAATGGTCAGGAACCAAAAGATTGTGAAAGGGCAGTTGAAAGTGATCTTCGGGTCCTTCAGAGCTGCTGAATTCGATTTAATAAATGTAATCAAATATATTATCTATATAAGAAAGCCCATTATCAGCAACAGTTCTAAGCTGTATAAATTGTATATGCTGTGTAAAAATTACGGCCTATTTGCATAGAAATCTTACTTTTCCAATTAAAAATGTTCTAATGGTTGAGTTATGCTAATTTAGTTTAAAAATGCCCTTTTAGCCTATGAAATTTTAGACTTCATTAGATAAGAGAAAGAAAAACTGAAACCTAGTAACCTCTTTGAAACTAGAATTCTAATTGGAAATTTTAAGATTCCAAAACAAGAAATTCTGAATTTTTGTGGTATGTTTTTAAATGAGTAACCTCTTTCAGGCTTGCTTTATTCTTTAGCATCCTTCCCTCAGGAATGTAAAAGAAAAACTAAAATAAAATACCAGTTCAGTAAAGCAAGCACGGTGCCCCAGGGTTTGGCAAAGTGCATCCTGTCTAGCTCTTTCTGCTGAGGCCTCTACAAGGGTGAAAAAAAAATCGGTTTACCAAAGTCAGCCCCTCTGGCCAGTCTTTCTCACTTATAAATAATGAATCCAAGAAAAAAAAAAAAAAAAGAAAGGTAAAATGCCAACATCTTGTTAAAAGCTTTCAAAAATTGTCCAAAATTTTATGAATGTGAAAAGAAGAAAAATGACACTGAAAGTGCAGGCCTGGGAAAACCACCTGCCTAGTGATCACACTGACTCTTTCAAGGCTGTGAAGTGCTCTTCTCATCTAATGAGATTTCTCTGCAGATGCACCATAAGTTGTCCAGGTGATGGCAGTAACAAAAGCCTTACTCATAAAGGATGAATTTACAGGTATATTTAGGAGCACAGAGATAGTCCAAGTTGGAAATAAAAAATCTGGATATCTCAGTAATAAGGAAAAAAGGATTACTTTGCAGTGCTAAATAATCTGGTCTGAAATTGGAATTTTATCAAAATTAACTTCCGGACTGGACCCTTGTTGGCCTAAGTTCTGGTTAGTAATTGAAAACAATCTTTCTGCAAAGTGGAAACAATTGGCAAATGTGTCTTTTAAAATTAAAAGTCTTTACTATCTAAAATTTAAACATTTTAATGTTTTCTTTAGTTTTACTTAACTGTATCAGTGACTTACTTAGATTAAAGGCAGAAATGAAATGACTTGTAGATTTTCACTTCACGGTTTAAACGAAAGTTTCAAATTATGCAATGAGGGGTCACTGATGCAATTCTGATGGCTGCTGTGGAATCTTGCAATCTTTCTATTCCAAGAGTCTTTAATAAATAAAGGTGGATATAGAAATGAGAGAAACATCTGCACAAATGTTAAAACTGCAGAAGTTGGAATCATATAATGAAGGCTACAGTTAATTGCTACTATGAGTGTCGTTAAGACAAACTGGTCTTACCACACACCCTATATATACTCCTTGAGTCAATGTTAAAATTTCCCACAGGGAAATGATTTAGATTGTGAAATACCTCCTGGAGCCATTTAGCCAGTGGAAATTTAACAGTATTGAGAGCACAGAGACATCCTTTGGTGTTCCCGTGTGTTCTGGAAAACACTAATATGGAGATAGGTTTCAGGTGGGGAAAACCTGGCATGTTCAGCTAAGTTTGGAGAGCACCACATACCATTCCTCTTAGAGAATTAGTGTGTATATCGGCACAATAGAGATCTGAAAAATACTTCAATAAAGAAAATTTGACTTTGCTATCTGTATATTTCCCAAAACTTAGATGACATTAGAACTGTTTTTTCAAGTAACTCCCACTAACATCAAAGAGAACTAGTGAAACAGGCACACACTTTGGGAAGCCCTGATATAAGGTCAGTTTACAGTTGGAATCAGTGTCAAGGTAGTAAAACTAAGAGATAGTCTATGTATTCCAGTCACTGAAATGGAATATCCTTTTTTAAAAGTTAATAAATTCCTACATTCCAGATTATACAAATTCTGAGAGTTCCACTGGCATGACAGGGATTCTCAGAGGTTTGTCATCTTTAGGTATCTGTGCAAAGGAGTCGTGGTCTTGCATTACAAAGCTGAGGATTGGATGCAGAAATATGGTGACTACACCAAAGCACTAGAACATCTTGAGACCTTAATTGTTGAACTGTACACATTCAAGTCTGTATTATTTCTCAGTGGAATTTTTGCAGTAGTCCCATGGCCACCGTCCATTGCCTACAGTCTTTTTCATACGTAAACCTTTCTCTCCACCTGTACCAGAATAACGCCTGAACTGCAGATCCGAACATGTAACTCACAGTCTTCATGTCTTTTGATGACTCCATATCTTTTATGGATAAAATTTTTCAGGGTTTCTGGAATTCATCATAATTATGGTCTGTTTCCTTTCCCAGATTTGGTTGGAGAAATGCTGTGCATTTATCCAGATGTTTTAACTTGGGAGAGCCACTGAAATGGACTATTCCAGCTGGTCTTGACTGTACAACAAGCTGTGAGCCATGCATTGTAGTTAACATGAAGTCTTTTGAGAGTAACCATAGTAGCCCACCTTATAACACTTAATACATTGCCTGAAATAACAGGGTCACCTATTCCCGATGTCTGAGAGATGTGATGTAAAAATAACATGGACGTCCACTCTGAGGAAACATGGTGGGCCTACTTGAAGTTTAATAGCAAACAAAGTAAGAATTATTGCACAAAAGCCCTCAGTCTGTCTGTTACTGTTTCGTTATTTCTTACACATAGCTATCAGAAAGGAGAGAACGATGAATATAGTTGAAAGAACTTTGTGACTAGAGAAAATATTATGGGTACTTAACGAGTGAACCATATTAATATGATCAGCTCCATAGGAGAAATTGCTTGAATGAACACTGTGATTATTCCCAGGGTGGGCATTACTGAATACTTTCAGCACTCCATATGGAGTAGAAATGGTCTGTTTACTTAGACTTTGACTATGGGAAGAGTGAGGGAGAGTTCGTACCTTATATCCCTTCACTCTTCAGGCAACATATGGCATTTGAAGACTCCAGCTTGCAAGTTCTTTCTCTACTCTGTTGTTTCTCTTCCTGGCATAACAGTTCACTGCTGTAATAATCTGCCTTTCTATTTATTCAGGTAGCATCCATTTATGTAACTATTTTGGCTTAATAAAGTGACATAAAACACAGCCTTAAGCAAATAGCTGTACTATCCATCAATTCAGTGACTCAAGAGTTGATGCCATTACGTATAAAATACGACCATTGTTCAGCATTTCCACCAGCAGCATTGCTTCTTTCGGGGTTCCCATATTTCCTGTTATGAAAGGCTGAAAGCTTAAGTAGTTGTGATGGGAGACACTTTGCACTGTGTACACTTAATCTCTCCTTGAGCATCATAGTCTTCTGACAAATACATAAATGAACTGGAGACACTGCAGGTTATGTGCATTTTCATTTCAAGAAGATTGCCTTTTTATTGTTTCTTATTTTGCATTGATATTCTGAAGCTGTAAAAAGAAGAGTAGAAATAAAAGTAGGTGGAAATGAAGGTGTTACAGTTGAATAATGTTGTCCAGGAGCCTTCGCTTTAAAAGCATATCTTTCATTTATACAGCAAAACACCAGTATTACTAGTGATTTTAATGTTCTTAAATGCTTCCAAATGTTTCTGTTGACTAACTTATTCCCAGGGGGTCCCTATAACTCTTTCAGGTCACTCAGGTACTGCTTTCTAAATTACCATGGTAGGGAATTCAATTACTACTGTACTCTTACAGTGGCCTAAAAGAATAAATGGTCTTCCTAAAATGTTTTTCTCTTTGGAAAGGCCTAGAGTGTTAGAGCTGGATAGTACCTTAGAGATTATCTGATTCAATGTTCTATAAACGTATCTGATGATAAGACTCTTCTGAAAACTTGCTTAAAAAATACAGATTCTCAGGTTACTCCCTCAGATAATCTGTTACAATACATTTAACATGGGGTCCAGGAATCTACATTTTGTGATAAAGATTCCAGATGACTCTTTGGATCAGGCCGGTTTGGGAAAAAATAAATTAGTTCAATTTTTTTTTTTAATAGGTATAAATATTTATTCCATACCATTATCTTTTGGGAGATGTCAATTATGTGTATGTTGGATTTTTTTTTTATTTCAGCATATTATGGGGGTACAGATGTTTAGGTTACGTATGTTGCCCTTCCCCCCTCCCCAAGTCCAAGTTTCAAATATGTCCATCCTTCGGGTGGTGCGCATTGCACTCTTTGTGTATGCATATACCCGTCCCCTCCTCCCTCCTCCCCCCCCTGCCCAACATCCAACAGATGTTATTCTTATATGTGCACTTATGTGTTGATCAGTTAATACCAATTTGATGGTGAGTTCATGTGGTGCTTGTCTTTCCATTCTTGGGATACCTCACTTAGTTATAGAGAGAAGCTGATGCCCAAATATATGAAATGATTCCTCTAAGTTGTATCACACAACATTTTAAATATTGAGATTAGTTCAGGCAAAAACTGTTGATAGGCAACCTTTTCTCATCGTATGGTAGGGAATGGGAGAATTTATTTTCTTAGAACTTAAGTTGCCTTCTATATTGAGTAGAATGATGTCATTCATTGTAAGAGCAGTGATAGGAGATACCCTGCTGTATGGACAGCAGTGGTTCTCAACCGAGGATGATTTTGCACCCAGATAACATTTGACAATGTCTACAGATATTTATCAAGTTAAAACTGGGGGGTGGTACTGCTGGTATTTAGTGGGTAGAGGAAGGGATGCTAACAAACATCGTACAATGCACAGGAATACTTCTCCCCCGCCTCCTCAAAAATGAATCATTTGGACCAAAATGTCAATTGCGTCCAGATTGGGAAACTCTGATATATAATACATTTAATCCCCTTTTGAGTTTCTTCTTTCTCTGACATATTTAAGAGGAATATCTAGGACACTGTTTCTTATTTTCTTCTTAAAATTAGATAGAAGGCCTATATCAAAGCTAAGGGGATCATTGTTTGGTCCATATCAGGCTATACTTAGACTGGACAAAGTTTTTTTTTTCCTCTTAGGATCATACAGTAAATCCTGTCAGGATCCCTCCTCCTTATTCTACTTAGGTATCTAAACCTGCTTATTCCTAGAACACCACAGTTATGTGTGCTTTTACCTTCTGTGTTTTGTGCCTGGATTCTCCAAACTCTGATTCCCTAGAGTCATCTACAAACTAGACTGTCGATGTCCGCTGATTCTGAATGGAAGTTGGGACAGAGGTTTTGACTGAAATCAACCTAGAGGTTAAGTGAATGAAATACTCAATTTACTTAGAGTAACTTATTTACCATGTCAATCTGATTTTATTTTTCTAATATTTTGCAATTCTATCTCCTTCTTTCTGTGTCTGCTATATGTACTTAGATACTCATCATCTTTTTCATTAACCATCACAATCAATACTTAACTAACATCTTAATATTTTTGCAATTTTTTGCCATTTCCCCACCCATTCTCCCCACCCAAAGAAAATAATTTTCTTTTTGAAGTGCTTTCTGATTAACCAATTAGTACTTTCTCCTCACTTATAGGAATGTTTCTCAAACTTGGGTTATGTGTGGAATCTTTTTAAAGGGGAGACAAATTATTTCATATCACTTGTATTAATGCCATCTTACATTATTTTATTGTAAAATCACTTACATATGTGTAAACATTAAACCAAATTAATCCTCTTTATGTTGAATGCTTAATGCGACTATAAAACCAAGACACCTGGAGTTCTACTCAAGCCACAAAAAACAATGGTGATCTAGCACTTCCTGCATTATCCTGGATAAAGCTGGAGCCCATTCTACTAAGTGAAGTATCACAAAAATGGAAAAACAAGCACCGTAAGCACTCGCCATCAAATTGGTATTAACTGATTAACACCTTTGTGCACATATAGTAGTAACATTCATCAGGTGTTGGGCAGGTGGGTTAGGGGAGGAGGGGATGGGTATATACACACCTAATGGGTGCAGTGCCGCCATCTGGAGGATGGACACACTTGAAGCTCTGACTTGGGTGGGGCAAAGGCAATGTACGTAACCTAAACAGTTGTACCCCTGTAATATGCTGAAATAAACAATATAAAAAGAACAAAAAATGAATCAAACAATACAATAAAAATTCAGATTTGTCATATTAATTCAATATGACAGTTAATATTGTCCCAAAACTGTAACATTGCTTTTAGTGTCCATAGTTCTTTTATTTTCACATATCTATGTTATATAGTAACCTGTGGGATGACTTGATTCTTTTAATTCTTTATTTCTGGCGTGAATACTTTATTTAAATATGAAAGCTGCATCCATTCTTTCTGCATTAACCCAAATAATTGTTATATATCAGTATAGCCAAAATGCAGAACAAAGATGAACAGAAGCAATAGAAATTGATAAGCTACATCATCCAGGTCTCATGTTATTTTCGCATATTTTTTTTATAATATCATGAAAGTAAAAACACAGAATTAAACATTCTCATTGTTAACATATAGCAAAGACTGTGAATTTGAGAACTGTTTTTGCCATTATAGGAAACGCTGACCTGTGGAATTGAGTCTAAACACCACAGCAAGGCATATAAAATTCTCAGTGTGCTGCCCTTTCTCTTCTCATCTCTCCAGGCTCATCTGTTGGGCATTTGCTGCTTCAACACTTATTACCTGGCGTTACTGAGCTCACTAGACTGCCCTGTGTGTATACTTTTGCTTCTTTGTCTATGTCTTTTTTCTCCCAGTTTTTTTTAATTTGGTTCTTTCTATTTCTAAATCATCTTTCAAGACCTAGCCTAGGTATCATCTTTTCTAAAACCACTTCTAGAACCTCTAGAACGTTTCCCTATTCTGTGGACTAGAGGCACCTCGTGCTCATCTCTAGACTGCCTCCTCCTTTAGAGCAGTGACTATTTCTTCACTATACCATGAGCTTCTTGAGAGTAGACAGCGCACCGCTGACAGCCCAGGCCCTGACACAGAGTAGTTACTAAGTAATAAATAGTAAACCGTAGTGAACAATTTTTAATTAAAGAGCTGTTAATATTTCTGGTCACCAGTTGGTTTTTTTGATGTTTTTTGGTTTGATTGTTTATTTTCTATTACTCAATGTTGAATATACTTTAAGAAAACATGATATACTTAAAAAATACATTGGTTTTAGAATCAGAGGACTCATGTTCATATCCTATCCTGTTATTTGCTCTTGTATATAAAATGGGGTTAAACGGTCGCCCTTCCATGCCGTTTTTGCAGACGTGGAGAATGCCGGCAGTGTCTGGCACTTGGGTATACACTCAGTGAGTGTCAGTTTCCTTCCCATATTATTGCTTTACTTCTTTTAATGGCCTTTGTTGATTTGAAATTATTATTGTTACCAGTGAAGCTTCAAATCTATGTACTTCCTTATTGCAGTTAGATTGAGGTCCACTATTAGTTATTTTTTCTGACTAAGCTTCAAGATTACTGCATAAAATAGATGACACAGTCAGTCTTTCCTTTTCATCCTTGTAGGGCACTTCATTCCCTTTAACTATTTATATTCATTCAGAACATATTTCTTTTATTTTATTGCCACAGGCATGAGGGAATCTTTCTTTGTTCTTATTACCTAGAGAAATCTGTCTTCTTCCATCTCTTTGTAGTCTGTTTTCATCAGAAAGCATCTACTTTGAGAAACATTTCCTTTACCTACATTATATTATTGAGTTTCCTTTTTTATGCTCTCATATGGATATTAGAAACTGTAGCTTTAGTTCTTTGGGTAAGGGGCTTAGGATTTACCAATAAAACAAAATTTATCATAGAGGTATGTCATGTGGAGTTAAACAATACGGAAAATTCCTCTAATCAGTGAGTTCTTAGCTTTTACATATGTTTTATAAACAAAGATGGATATAAGGTGGATCTGAAGGCAATTGAGACAGATGTAGCTGATGCCTACAAGGGAAAAAAAAAGGAACAAAAAGACTGCAGTTTGCTTATTATAGGATGAAATGCCAACTGCAAGCTACAGAAGGAGTTACAAGAAGAAAATTCTTAATAATAGACACTTACTGGTACAAGACAATTTGGGCTAAATGGAAAAGAAAAGCTTCACAGATATGGGAATAACC
Organism: Propithecus perrieri; assembly: GCA_963574695.1. Lineage (NCBI taxonomy): Eukaryota > Metazoa > Chordata > Mammalia > Primates > Indriidae > Propithecus > Propithecus perrieri. Next base: position 29,195 of record CAUYRB010054782.1, read on the forward strand.
AAAGGATGCACTAAGCTACCTAAGGGGTGCAGTCATTGTCACTAGAGGCAAAGTATCTGAGTTAATACCACGAGCATAGGAATATGAACTCAATTCATTATACAGCAGCAGGCGTGAGTCGAGACCCACTAGAGACCGCTGTCACCGCAGATCATCCTCTGGTTGTGCCTTCCTAAGACTGAGAGCAGCGTGTTGCACAGGTGCTTCTGCAGTGCCGTAAGGCTGTACCTGCACACCTGACCCACTGCACCTTCAGCCTACTGTCCGAATTCAATTCTAGTTAAAACCTTGGTGTCTTTTGGTGAAGAGATTCATTGCTGATGGGAAATATCTTTGAATATTTGGAACCTCAGAAGAAATTAACTTGGCTCTGTGTCTGCTCCGATTGTCACAATCATGAAGAGTCTCACTTACCATATGATAGACAATAAAAGAGAATCTTAGGGTCTTGTCTTCTAAGTGGGGGATAAAGACTTCTGAGCTGGCAAATCTCAGTGAAGAGTTGTAAGTTTACATGTACTGACTTCAGGCCCTTTTATCTCCGTGTTGCCTACATTTGGGCCAGAGTTAACATGTGTCATTGCTAAAGACTGAGCGCTGTTTGACATGTTGCACAAAGGAAGAGAAATTGAAGGAATTCTTCAATATGTTTATGCTTCCAGATTTCTTGTAACTATCTGTTTAAAAAAATAATTTGGACTATTATGAAATGCATATCTGATTTCATTATTTTTGATGAGTTCTTAGTATTCATTTTAGCTTCTTATGAGGATATCAATATTCATTTATATTTCAGATTGGTTCAAAAAGTTCTTTCTATGCTTTTGTGCCAGCTACTTTATATGCAAAGTTACATCCCTTGGAGAACCTGCAGTCTATTGGAGGAGAATAAAAAGATAATTCCTTAAGATAATGACAAGGCAAACCACAGGCTAGAAGGAATTATTTACAAAAAATATATGATTGAGGATTGTTATCTAAAATATATAAAGAACTCTTAAAATTCAACAATAAGAAAATGAACAACCTGATTAAAAATTGTCTAAAAGTTCTGAAAAAGATACATCACCAAATAGAATATGCAGATGGCAAATAAGCATATGAAAATATGTGCAACATTATATGTCATTAAACAATGTATACACTTATTAGAATGTCCAAAATCCAGAAGGCTAACAACTTCAAATGCTGGCAAGGATGTGGAACAACAGGAACTCTCTCTCATTCATTGCTGGTGGGAATTCAAAATCATACAGCCACTTTGGGCAGTTTCTTACAAAACTAAACATATTACCATATAATCCAGCAATCATGTTCCTTGATAGTTTACCTGAATTAACTGAAAACTTATGGTCAGACAAAAAGCTGCATAGAGATGTTTATAGTTTTTGACAATTATGTATTTGACAATTATGTTTATAGTATTTGACAATTATGTAGTCATAATGGTCAAAATATGGACACAACCAAGACATTCTTTAGTAAGAGAATGGATAAACTATGATATATCCATATAATGAAATATTATTTAACACTAAAAAGAAATGAGCTGTCAAGCCATGAAAAAAAATGGATAAACCTTAACTGCATATTACAAAATTTAAAAAAAAAACCAATCTGAATTGATTCCAAATATATGATAGTCTGGAAAAGGTAAAACTATGGAGACAGTAAAAAGATGGTTGCCAGGGGTTAGCGGATAAGGAGAGATGAATAGACAAAGCACAGAGGGCTTTTTAGGGCAGCGAAACTATTCTGTATGATACTATAATGGTAGATGCATATCATTATATTTTTGTCAAAATGTACAACATCAAGACTAAACCTTAATGTAAACTGTGGACTTTGGATGATAATTATGTGTCAATGTTGGTTCATCAATAGTAACAAATATACCATTCTAGTGGAAGATGTTGACAGCTGGGGAGGCCGTCGGTGTGTAGAATCAGGATACATGGGAACTCTCAGTGCTTTCTGCTCAATTTTGCTGTGAACCAAAACAGCTCTAAAAAAATAAAGTCTACTGTTACAAAAAAAAAAAACAAAAACAACAAAGATAATGCCTCAACATTAAGTGCTATGACAGAAGAGTTATAAAAGTGAGGGTAGCCCAGCAAAGAGAGGGCTTATTCAGCCTAGGAATAGGAAGAGACTTCACAGAGGTGGAGACTTTAGAGTGGAATTTCAAAGGCAAGTGGAATTTTGCCTATACAAAGGAAGGCAAGTGTTATAGGCAGAGAAGACGAAGAAGGAAGGAGAAGAGGCGTGGAATACTCTGAGAGAGGTTGAACCACTGCCCAAGTTCATAGAGCTGCTCAGTGATAGAGCTGCACCAAGGAATGGTGTAGGCAAAACATTCAAAGAGGGAGAAACTGGATGAAGATCAAATATCATTGCCTATTTTCTTTTTGTTTTTCTAGGACCCTTCTCACTACAATAGACGAGTAGCTGCAATCAACTGTCATCCTCTCACACCTTCATCATGTTTCCCTTCGTCAGAAGTGCACTAAGTAGTCTCAAGATTCGAACCATTCAGCAAAGTATGGCGAGACAGAGCCATGCAAAACACTCACCAGATTTTCATGATAAATATGGTAATATTGTGCTTGCCAGTGGAGCCACTTTCTGTGTGGTCGCGTGGGTGTTCACAGTCACACAGATTGGAATAAAATGGAACCCATCCCCTATTGGCAGAGTTACCCCAAAAGAGTGGAAAGATCAGTAACCATCACAGTTGCTGTAATACAAAATTGTTCCAAAACAGACTTGTCATGTAAGCAGTCTGCTGATCATTAAAATACAGCGTAATTGAAGAAATAAAATACATTCGAAATCTTTAAAAAGTCATTGCAAATGGTCATTTTATTGCCTGGAAGCAACACACTGGCAGTGGGTACAGATTACCAGGGATTATGAATAAAAAATATTCGATGACCTGCAGAAGAAGTTAGTTCCCTTCACTCTGGAGCTGCATGTTCACCTGGCATAGGACTCAGAAAAGGTGAAGGAGAAGAACAGGTAGGAGTTTGAATAGTAGGTCCGGGTCCTGTTCCTTGTCAGTGAGCCAAGCCAGAAGGTCAGCAACAGATCGTAGAAGTTGCCACAGTGTCGGGTGCTCTATGCCAGCCTTCTAAGTGTAAAATGGTTGCTGTTTCATGTTCACTTTTCCTGTCTTATATATTTTTCTCTTGTGGCCAACCCTAACCTGAAAACATAAAGGGAAGGAAATAAGTAGTTCAAGTTCAACTTTAACAAAGTTGACACTGAGAAAGCCACAGTAATCTACCCTGTGTCAACTTGACATCAGTGCAGATCTTTTTCTAACCATACCCGTACATGAAATAAAGACAGTGGCAAAACATACTTCCACCTATCATAATGCAACTTTCCCTCATAAAACTAAAAAACATACTGTCTCCCCGAAAGAGGACACAAAGTGTGTGTGTTGTCTATATATTAATAGGTAGAGGTAGATACATACACACATATATACATATATATTTTTAAGAGCAAAATTATTTTAAGGAACATATATATGTGTAAAATCATTATGATACTTAACATTTTTGGGCTGCTGGTTTGTTATAATAAAACTTAGATATTGAATCTTTTTCTGTTTCTAACCTTTCCACTGGAAACTATATTGAGATCATATGCAAAACATTAGATGAAAGCCATTTTGTTGTTCTCCATCTGTCTGAAAACTAACTTCTGAATGAATTTATCAAATTACCAGCCACAACATAAATGTTATATTGTCCAACACAATTTGTGGAAAATTATTATACATTATTATGGGAAAAATGTTATTTGATGGTTATCGAGCACATTTGCTTGCTGTCAGCAGAGACAGAGAACTTCATTTTGACCTATGTTTCCCTTTATTTGGAAAATCTGGGCTACTGGGACTCCATTTTGCTTCTGGGCTGTGGGTAAATTTGAATAATAAGTGGGGAGCAAATAATTAAGATTTGCCATATTAATGTGCTTTTACAGTTGTTAAAGGATTAAATGTTATTCGAAATTTACAGTAATTCTATAAAGTCCTTAAGCTGGTTCTTTACCCTGTTGAATAAATTTATACCCATTACTTGCCATGGGTTGGGTAAGTAACATGTAAATCACTTAAAAACAGAGATAGACAGCCATATAAAAATGGTGATCTAGTATCTTTTGTAACAACTTGGGTGGAACTGGACACCATTCTTATAAGTGAAGTATCGCGAGAATGGAAAAACAAACACCACATGTACTCAATACTAAACTGGAACTAATTGATCAACACTTATGTGCACATGTGGAAGCAAAACTCAACGGAAATCAAGTAGGTAGGAGGGGGAGGAGAGGGAGGGTAAATTCACACCTAACGGGTACAATGCACACTATCTGGGTGAAGGGCACACTTACAACTTTTACTCAAACTGTACAAAAGCAAATTGTGTAACCAAAACGTGTGTACCCCTGCGATATTCTGAAATCTAAAAAAAGATGGAGATAGAACTACGTCTCTTGGCTTTTGGTCTACTGCTCCATTAGGAATTTCATGTGCTTTCTAAGAAAGACAACCCTGATCTTATCCCAAGTGATGATGGTAAATGGATTGATAAATGGTGCGACTGCATGCCAACTACTGGGAGAACTGGTAAGTAAAAGAGTCAGACTGGAGAATAGGGCCAGAAGGATGGCGTGTGTTTGACCAGTCTGATTTATGTGCAGCCACTTTAATGAGATTTGAATGTGAGGTCCACTATTTACTAGTTCTTGCTTCATTACAGAACTTTATCAGTAATAACAGGAAGACCTATCCAAAAAACTGTATAAATATTGGTCTCAGGTGTGAACAGTGGACAAAGATAAATCTCTGTCATGGAGTCTTACCCATGTCCTTTACTGGTTTAACAGATGCTCTGTGTGACATCTTTAAAGATGTGATGTGAGAAAAATGAAGTGGAGATGGCAAGGCAGTTATCAGTAACCATTGCTAAAACACATTTCAGCAATGAAATGCACCCCTTTTAAGCAAAATGTCTGCTAATTTTGGAAATTGTTCAAGTGTCGTGATGGTTCCTCATTTATTACAAGTACAGAAAAGTGCATACATGTTTCACGTACATCATAAAATCTGTCACATTTTGCAATAACAACAGTTGCTTTCCTCAGGGGATAACATTAATTTGAGCAGTATCTCTTATTTTCCAATAACCTTTTACATTACAAAAAAATCTGCAACTTCATTTTCTTCCCCTATCTGGAAACCATAGAAACCAATGTGAAATTATAGCTAAGAAGTTCGTCACTGGGCTATCTCAAGCTGATCTCCATGGAAACATTTCACATTTTCTTGAAATGAAAGATCTTCCAATCAGACACACAACCATAACTGACGGGTGTCTGACAAATATAACAACAAGAAGAAAGAAGTATATAGATATTTTATTGGATAATATATACAGGAGATTTTTTAAACTATTTTATAAATAAGAACATTTAAATAGTAAATATGATGCCAACTACAGAAATAAAGTATAATACAGTTTAGAAAACAACGTTCTATTACTCTTTTTACACATTGTTTTTTCTAGATTTTTACATTAAAGATAACTTCCTAAAATAGTACGGACTTTGGATTCAGAAAAATCTCTATTCAGAGCCTAACTCAGCCCTTTAGCTATCTGGTTCATCTCTGCCATTTTCTTACTATGAAACTGAAAGGTATAATAACTGATTTACAGAATTTGTTTGAAGGTTAAATGAGTTAAGGTAAATACTTAATAAGTAATTATACATTTAGATCTGGTAAAATGAATAAATAGGTGATAGAAGCATTGATGATGACAGTTCCAGCTTTGTAAAGAAGGCTTATTAAAGGGCAGTACTGTTCTAAAGGATAGAGATTAGATATGAATGCCACATTCCCTAATATCAAGAGCTTTGACGATGATTTAACTTTGATAATACAAAGACTATCCCCAGTTCAAAACTTAGCTAATCTCTAAAAATTTACTTCTAAGATTGTTTGGAGCTTGGGTCACATGAATAGGGTAGGGGAGGGGCTTCTTTATATTGTAGGATTGGGCCCTAAAATAAGCCTGTTTGTTAGGTAAAAATCACATTTTCAAAATTATCTTAAATTGCACATATAATTTAGTGCTCATTTTAATATAGCTTTCTGTTACTCATATATAAAATGTATACAGTCTACATTTGCCAGGATAGATGATGAATATAATTGTAGGATAGACTCAGTGTAAGGACATGCCCCTTTTGTGAGAGCAAAGTGAAACCAAGAAAACACTCAGGAGCATGCAGACGAATTGAGCAGAACAATAAATAGAATTTTCAGCCCTATGTACTTTTTTTGTCTCTATTATTCTATATCCATGTCCCAGTCTCGTAGTTTCTCCCTACCCCTCGCTCTGTGTGCCTTTCCTCTGCCTCTGCCTCTGTCTTTATCTCCAAGCCTGGATAGACGAATCTGATTTAGTTAAATACATATATGATGTGATTCCACTATATTACCATAGAAACAATATTAAAATTAAGCAGCTTTTAAACTTTTTCTGCTGTAACACATGCTGAATAATGGATGTATGACAGACTTCTATGAATGTATTCAGAATGAGATTTTTAAAAAAATAGGGAAATAAAGTGATAGAAACATACATATTTTTGTAGGTTAAGAAGTCACACGTATTTATAAAAGTATTTTAGACATACAAAATTACATTGATTATAGAATTTCTCAAACAACTGCTAATGTTAAGGAAATAACTAAAGATTCATAAGCCATATGATAATTTATGATTACTTCAAGTATGTTAACAAAATGTATTTTTAAAATTTTGCTTACCTCAGGACAAGATGTTTGCAGTTATGATACAACTTCGAACACATCGTATTTGTTCTCACACCTTTCTGTCTAAATGAAACATTCAAATGCTGGTGTGTAAGAGGGGCATGTACTAGGAATAACCTTAAATTCATTCCAATTTCTTTGTTTTCTGTATATATATCTTTGCCCCCTACCTACTAAATCATCTGTGAACTTGGGTTTTTAACTGTTAATAATACATTAATACTACGTCACCTGATGTTAGGAGAGAATAGTGGTTAGGTTCATAGACCATCCAAAGTTTATCTCTTAAGTTCTCTAAATTGTAGTGCCAAGAGAATTTTTGCAGTTCCAGTAACTCTATAAATTACTCCCAAGAGTACTAAATAATAGAGGCTGACATCCCCAACTGGATGGGATAGGACTTCTGATCTCACATTCATTTCAAAAAAATTATAAGTTAATTATAAGTATGAAACATTTCTCATATAGGTGAAAATTAAATTTATCAACATATTTCCAAAGTGCTATATCTGAAATGCAAATAAATATGAATTATGCTTGTTACTTTTCTAATGTGACAACATGTATTTGATGAGTGTGAGAATTGTTCTGTAAAATTAAGTAATAGCGATCATTTTACTTTATCTTGATTGAACAAATCACGCCGAAATTTGGTCAATGTGATTGAAGCAGATTTCAACAAAAAAAAAGTTTCCTTTATTTGCTAAATGTTATACAACTTAAAAGTGGTCAATACTTGAATTATTAGCCAAGAAATGAAGAAATTTAGGGTGATTATGTGAAATAAAGTAAAAATTGATGTTAATAGCACTTAAGGAAGTTTATGTGACAATTTTAAGAAGAGAAATGTATTAGAAATGTATTATTATGCACAACTGATATAGCATGTAAAATTTTTAAGCAAGATTATTCACTTGGTCCTGACATATATTACATATTTATGTAGTCATTCAACTAATGGAAGGTTTGGGTTCTTCACCCTTTAGGAATTAATAACTTACTGGGTTGTATTAGAATCCCCTTAGATTACAAGATCATTCACTAATTTGTGGAGTAGAATTATCAGAATTTGAAGTGGTTGTGGGGCAGAAAGTGTCAGGATAACAGAAAGCATCTTCTTTTATAAATTAGTCGCAAATGCAAGCCACATTTCATTTTCATTACTTCATACGTAAAGTACCAGTTCTTTTCTGTCATATATGCTGTAAATGTTTTATTACTTTATTGTTTACATTTTAGATGTATTCCTGATATTTTTGACAGGTAAATTTTTAATTTCGATGTAGTTTAATCAATCATTTTCTTTGAGCTTTTTTGCTTGGGTGAACTTTGGAGATAACATCAGAGAAGCTTTCACAGACTTGTGCATTGATTGATTTGATTTTGAGATATTGTTCTCCCCTTGGTCCATAATGTCCTGGACAACTGATATTTTCTTTTCGGGTCCTTCAATCTACCAAGCTCTTGGCCAGCGTGGGCTGGAAGAGACATGCAGTGTCTGCTCTCTAGAAGTTCAAGGTTGGACCAGCTCTTGTTCAAAGCTGTTTTGTCGTCTTCATTAATTGAAGATTCTGGCTGTCAAAGAGTCTGGTCTCAGCAGTGACTTCCTGGCATTGAGCTGAGGAACATTACTAGTCTAAGGGTTGTGGAAATCATTTTTGTGACTAGAGAATCACCAATGCCTTACAGTGTGAACACATGGTTACAATGCAAGTAGGTCAGGGGTAGAAAAGACAGAGGAGAAGTAGTTAAAAGGTATCAACATTTTTAAAGAAGGATTTGACTTTTGTTGGCATTGCCTCCTTTACAATGGCATAGGCAATATTTAGCAAGATTCTTGGAAAATTTCATTCACATACATGGCCTATCTAAACCTGAAATCCCAAAGTTTTCTCTCAGCCTTTAACGCGCACATATAGTACATATTTGACTACAGAAATTCAATGACAGCAACAAAGTAAATTGTTCCAGTTAATACTTCAGAGATGACTTTCTGTATCTATTTTCACTACTCAGAATTAAAGTGAGAGTTAAAGCAAGTGTGAATTTAGAAATCTTGACTTTTCTTTAGAAATCTTGTTATTTTGAGAAGGAACATTTTGAAACACATTTTTTTGCTATTTTTAAAACTATTATTGATTTGTAACAAATTAATACAAGCACATGGTTTAAAAACTCAAGCAATGTAGAAAGGCTTGTCAAAAGTCTGCTATTTTACCTCCTTTTGTCTTCAGTCTCTCTTTCACTAAAACCATTTTACAGTTTCCTAACTGGTTTTCTGTTTTTAGTTCTTCTTGTATCTCTACCTCGTAAAAAATTAAAACAATACCCCTTGATTAATCCATTTAAGCCATTATCTGTGGATGCTTTTTATGATACAGGATTTTTAGCAATTCCTTTCTTATAACATCCTGTTCTTGTTTTGAGATTGCAATAGTTTTTCAAACCTCTAAGAGACTTTGGGTCAGTTTTTTTAAGTTCTCTTCAATTCCTTGATAATTGATGTTTCCGCCGTGGTAGTTTTTCAAATTTGTTCATCCTGGTCTTTCTCTTGCTATAGTTTTTTCTTTGATTTCTGTCAATTCTTGATTATCCTTTCGTATCAAGAATTACTGGTAATGCTAGGTTTACAGATGGGGCATGTCAACTGGTGAAAAAAATGAGCAGAGAACTAGAATTTCCCCAACAGTAGAACTGGAACAATTTTGCTTTGAGGGAAAATACTGTGTGTCCCATTTTTCCCTCATAGAGTTACTTCAGTTTCATTAGAAAGAAATCCCTCCTCCAACCCCACCACTATGTGAGCTTGCATCACGTAAGAGCTAGCAGTACATGGGAACTATTTCAGCCCCTTTTTTTAAATTTTTTTTTATTTCAGCATATCATGGGGGTACAGATGTTTAGGTTACGTATGTTGCCCTTGTCCCCCCGCCCCCCCAAGGGCGGGTTTGTTGTGTGTGGATTGTTCGGGGGGGTGGGGGTGGGGGGGTGGTGTGTGTTGTGGTTGTTAGCAGAGGCGCGGGGGGTCGCGCGTATCCGCCCTTGCGTTTTTGGTTTGTGGTGGGGGGGTGGGGGGGGGGGGGGGGGGGGGGGGGGGGGGT